>CM021101.1:29046413-29204548 GCA_007115665.2 Sequoiadendron giganteum
TAGATTGGAAAAATGGGTCATGCTCCTAAGTGAATTCGACATTCAATATGTCGAGAGAAAGGCAATCAAGGGACAAGCAATTGTTGAACAACTAGCTGAAGCTCCTCTACCGGATAATCACCCAATGACAATGGAATTCCCAGATGCAGACATCATGACAACAATGCCCCAATAATGGATACTGTATTTTGATGGATCGTATACACAACGAGGATCAGGAGCAGGGATTTTGTTCATCTCTCCCCAAAGACACACAATTCCAAAATCATACAGACTCATGTTTCAATGAACCAATAATGTGACAGAATATGAAGCATTGATTATAGGGGTCAAGATTGCAATTCAATGGAATCATAGATTTACAGGTCTATGGGGACTCTCAACTGGTTATTTACCAAGTCAATGATGAATATCAAACCAAAGATTATAAATTGATGCCTTACAAGCAGCAAATAGATAATCTGAAACAATCCTTTGCTAGTATTGAGTTTGATCAGATTCCAAGAGCGGAGAACAAAGCTGCAAATGCTATGGCTATGATCGCTTCATTACTATAATTGCCTGAGAAGCATGTTTGTTATGAGTTTATGGTAGAACAAGTATCATGTCCTTCCCATTATCAATCAGAATCCGCTACCATATGTCATCTAGAAACCACTGAAACCTCCATATACAAAAAAACTTATGCTTACTTGAAAGATGATATTCTTCCTCCCTATCTTTCCAGGAACCTAAAACGCAACTTTATCCGTCAATCCACCTGACACACTTTAATCATAGATGTCCTTTATTGTCAAGGTCTTGATGGTACGCTACTCTGATGTCTAGAACACAATGAATCTGAAACGGCCTTACGAGAAGTTCACGAGGGTATTTGTGGTACTCACTCAAGTGGAATAACCCTAGCCAAGAAACTCCTCCGTTTGGGTTATTATTGGCCTTGCATGGAAAAAGAATCATATCATTTTGTTAAGAAATACCAAAAATGTCAGGTTCACAGCAATTTGATTCATGCACCGACATAAGAACTGCATCCTTTTACATCAACATGGCCTTTCTGTCAATGGGGCTTAGATCTGGTAGGCAAAATACATCCATCTTCATCTAATGGACACAAGTTCATTATCACAGCTACAGAATACTTCATGAAGTGGATAGAGGGAGTACCTCTTACTACCATCACTGGGAAACAAATCTCCTCATTCATCTTGAACTACATCATCTATCAATATGGAATTCCTCAATCTATAATCACAGATAATGGATGACCATTCAAAAATCAAGATGTTCAAGAGTTATGTGAAAATTTCCACATCCAACATCGTTTTTCAACATCGTACTATCCTCAAGGGAACGGCCAAGCAGAGGCCTCAAACAAAACCATACTAAAAATTCTCAAAAAGATGGTTAACGATGTTGGATGTGATTGGCATGTTCAACTCAATCCTGCACTATGGGCCTACAGAACAAGCATCAGAACACCAACGGGAGCTACACCATTTGCTTTGGTATATGGATCAAAAGCCATATTACCCATTGAAGCTGAAATTCCATCCCTTCGTGTATCACTCAGAGGTATCATTTCAAATGAAGATTATAGGGTATCTAGATTGCAGGAACTGGAATTGCTAGATGAGCGTCGTCAACAAGCTGTAAATCATCTAACGACTTATCAACAAAGGATGTCAAGGAGTTATAATCACAGGGTAAAACCAAGGGTCTTTCAGGTTGGTGACTTGGTACTAAAGGAAAACCCTAGAAATCAGCAGGACAGGGAGAAGAAAGGAAAATTTGAGCCTAACTGGCTTGGTCCATTTGTTGGCATATCAGTGTATGGATCAGGAGCATATCAGCTATCAACATCAAAAGGGGATCTATTTGATGAACCTATCAACAGTATTCATCTCAGAAAATTCTATGCTTAAAATTCCTAGTGCACGGGTTAATAATCTGAAAAATTGTTTCCTTGGTGAAAACCTGGCAAACAGGCATCTTGGCAAACACAAAAAAATAAAAAAATATATATATATATATATACAAAAAAAAATTAAAAAATGAGAAAAATACAAAAACACAAAGGGTGTAATCAAAGCATATTGTGAAAACCTGGAAACAGGCATTGTATGTGATTCTATGATCAGCTTTCCCATCTATTATGAACATATCAGGATCATTAGTTTGGCAAGTCAGTATCATTCCATATCATGTCAGTCATCTTGCCATCATTGCATCCATTATCAAACTCATGTCACATGGTCAACATATCACTCCATAGCTTGGGGGCAACATCTGGATATCATTAGGGGTAATTAAAACGTATCAATTTCACCAGCCTGTGAACATGACAGTATGGCAGAAAACCAAAACAAAGATCAAAGCACAATGTCAATCATCATCAGAAGAGCATCAAACATCCATATCGTATCAAAAAATCCAAAAAAACATGTCAAAAAAGTAAGTTTGAAAAAGAAACTTTCAAAAACATAGGTCTATGTCAGTCGAACTACGTGGTCTCTGCGTGTGTAACATAGGCAAGGCTAATCTTTGATCAGCCCCCAAGACCCCTAGGATTAGTTAGTAGGTTAGGTCTTTTCGTCAATAGTCTCAGAAAATCCAAAAACATGTCAAAAAGTCAGGATGGATGATCTTAAATTTGAAAAATGATTGAAACACATTAAGTGAAAATGGATAAATTATATTTTGATTATCATTTCTTTGGAGTAACTCAATAATGTATAAAAACTAGAGATACAAGGAAAAAGAATGATGTTTTATTATCCGTTGTCTGTACGTTAATCATTTACATGTATGAATTGTCGGGGGATGTGCTATGCAAATGTATCACCGATGACATTTAGAATTCATAGATTCAAATGATTAATCACTGCTTATTTACGCAATAAATGTTTAGGTCATCTCGGTTCAATTATACCTTGATGCTTGTGTTCAATTGCAATATCAAAAATCATGAAAGTAATACTCAGGTCATCATTGGATTAACACAACCATTGATGCTTGTATTCACTTTCAACATCCAATAAAGCTCTATGATGATACCAAGCACAAAAAGACTGTAAAATGACATTTGTTTTGCATATCATTGCATGATTAAATTAGATTGCATTCATCATCATTCATTATCTGCAGAGTATTTGTTGCATAAAGGATTCAAATCAATGATTATCTAATCTACAAAAGAGACTGAGTATACTTAACATAAAATCATCAAAAACATATAACATCATCATTGCATCATCAATTCATCATTCATATATTTCATCATGCATCATAAATTCTACCATTAGTGCATCAGGTTCATTCTTACCATAACACATTCATTACATTTCATTTAGAATCCATACATAAAATCATATATCCACATATCATTTAGAATCCATACATCACATCATCATTATTATATCATGTATCCATACATTTAAAAATAATAAAATCACATCATTACATCCATCAACGATCATTTATCATAAAATCATCCCATAATTAAAAAGCATTTATCCAACTATCCATACATGTTATCAAATCACATCATTTATCTATATATCATATTCCATCCATACATACATCATTACATCATTACATTAAAATAAATCATCATTTATCATCACCACATTTAGAATTAACTCGTCACATAAAGCATATAACAACATCCATCACATAGAAATCATGAAGCCATCATCATAATCATATCAAATGCATCTCATGTATATATCATCAAGTGTCAAGTATACAAATGAAATGATAAATATACATCATCATACAAAGAGATACATCATAAAATACATCCGTGAGGATCACAATAGCCTCTATGACCTGCTACTGCCAGAATGCGCAGGCCCAACAGGACCTATACCTGTACCACCACCACCCCCAAAAGGACTCGGATCTCTGGGATCTCTGCGTGGAGGCTGTGTCACTCCCTCACTGACTGTTCGTGTATGAGTCCGCCCTGATCTTGATGGGGCATAATTGACCCGACGCTCGGCAGGCACTGCATCATGGTAACGGCCCCGGTAAAACTTTGCCTCTCGGCCAGCCCGCAGAACCTCTCTCATATAATCACTGATAGAGGTGCCATCGGCCAATCTCTGGAGGGTATCTACTATCTCCTGTGCCCTCTTGACTATCTGTCGAGCACTATCTCGCTAAATTGTCAGGATATCAACCTGCGTCTGCATGGTGGCTAACTGCCCCTATACCTATGCCAGGCCTATGCGTGAGTCTATGCCTGTGCCTGCATCTGTGTCTGAGTCTACACAAGCATGCCCCGAGCCTGTACCAACTGCCCCTGCAGTGTTTGAACCTATGCCTGGAGCCTAGCTATCTATCTCTGCTGCCCTACTGCTGGCACTGTCACTGCCTACCTCTTACAAGGCCTACTAGAAGAAAGTGCACTATGAATATCTAAACCTGGACCTGACCCTCTGTATCCTCCACTCCCACCATCACTGTCCCCACTGCTACTACTATCCTAACTGTCTGAACTACTGCTCTCTGAGCTCTCATCTGTTGGAATATCACCCTCACCACCGGCGACATCCTCTGCCACATCCTCCTCTACTGGTAAAGGTGTTGGCTCATCAAGAATGGTGATGCGAGGAGGGGGGACGAAAGCCAAAAATGTCGCGTACTCCTCTATTACGGGTGCAACTGCAATATCTCTCTGCATGTCTCAGGGAGATGGTTGTAATGCTCTATAACCCTCTACTACAACATCATAAGATAATGCGGGGCCCTAATCTGGAATATCCATCCGTCATCGTGCATAGTGGGCTACCCCCTGTGGCATGCACTGAACAATGCCATACTGTCTGTAAACCCGACGCAGCAGAAATCTCTCAATCACAAAAGGAGTCTGACCAATAAGGTACATTGAATCACACAAAAACCCCAACACTGCACCATCCTCCTCCCAATCCTCACAGTCAAGATAGGGGTGCCATATCACTGTCTCCGTATCATCAAAAACTCGCCTCCAGTGCTCTAACTTGCCCATTCGGGCCTGTGTGAATCGACCACTATATCTAAAAACATATGGCCTACCAGCTGGTCTATCTGCAATGGGAAATGACCGACAAATAGCAAAGTGCTCCCAAACCCATATCTGTAACAAGGTCGCCCCTGCGGATATACTACGTGCACTTAGGTACACAATGGAATGAAGATCATGGTAAAGATGTGTTAACATGCACATCCCCTACGCATATCTGGTACCATGTACCAACATGCTCTCCAATGTCTTGCCCCAGCCAACGAGGAATCCCTTTGACCTATGATCAGGACAAAGGAATCCTCCAATAAATCCAGCTAGCACTGTTGGTAGTGTCGCATAAGAGTCTGCAATCCTCCGCCATCGAACGCTCGGACCCTCTATGTCCTGATCCTGAAAGACTCTACAAAGAGCATCTCTGCTGCTGGTCCCATGTGAATCATATGTCACAATCTCCCCCATAAAAGGAATGCACAATATACGCCACACATCCACTGGTGTGACTGTCATCTCACCGGTGGGTAGATGAAAGGTGTTGTGGTTGCTATGCCATCTCTCAACCAATGCGATCAACAAACCCCAATTAATCCTAATCTGAGGCATATCAAGTAAACTCGTAAGGCCACATTGGCCTATCACCTGGAGCTCATCCAATGTCAAATGTGGTATCAAATCAGTCGTCTGTGGAAATCTCTCTCGCATCTGGAGAGTACCCAGATCCTCCTATCATCATAACAAAAAAAATCTACAATCAGAGAACTATTTCAAGGAATCAAAGGTCATTCTACTATCAGTCTATTCCAAAAGTTTTGGTATGAATTTTCGATCAAAATTCATAGGCGAACATCCAACCTCACATATCATGAGGTTTATCAAAACATTATCTAGATCTCGCCTATCATGAGATTTATCAGATATTGAATCAAACCTCACCTATCATGAGGTTCATCAAACCATTATCTAGATCTCGCCTATCATGAGATTTATCAGATATTGAATCATGTCCGCGCCTATCATGAGGATCATCAATAAATGGGGTTTTCTTCTCGCCTATTATGAGAGTTAGTCTTATTTAAATCATCAAATCCAACATCAAGAATGTGGATTGTCAATCATACCAATCAAAAGAATGGACATGATCGGAATTGACATAATCAAAGTTCACTAAATTAAAATCTTCAATTCTGACATGGAAGTTCTAAAATAGTCATCCAAAGTGCTAAATCCCAAAAGCGCTACTTTATCACCTAAAAACGTTCAAACAGGGACCCAAAGCGCTAAAACCATGAAAGTGCTATTTCAGCACTCCAAAGCGCTAAAACAGGCTTCCGAAGCACTAAAAAACTCAAAGCGCTACTTTTCCACATCAAAACGCTAAAATAGGCCATCTACGCGCCATTTTACCAGAAGCGCTAGAACAGACCTTAAAAGCGCTAATCTACCGACTCAAAGCGCTAAAATCCGGCTTCATAGCGCTAATTCTTGACTCCTAAGCACTAATTCGCTGAAAGCGCTACTTTACCAACTAGAAGCGCTAGAGTTTTAAATGCAAGTACTAAAACTCAAAGTGTTAGACAACCTAATGGAAGCGCTACATCGAGATGTAAGCGCTATAGCGCGGCTTGAAAGCGCTAAAAGACACCTAGACATGCCTAGCACCTAAAAAGCATAAAAAACAAAAAGTGCACGAATCACGAGGAGATCAAGGGGTACATACCAGAGGTCTATACGCAGGCGGCCATCTGTGGCGTCGAACGCGCTCAAATCGGTGAGTGTGGTAAGGAATAGGCATCTCATTCCAGCTGGCAGAAATGTCTTTATCACTAAGGATTTTGAACTCAAAAAGCAAATAATGAATTGAAAATGACCTTTTAGCACTATTTATAATTTTTGAAAGGTATTTTTGGGGGATTTTTATAACATTTTGATTAATTTAATCCATGAAATTAATTCAAATTCATCAGAGGACTCGTTTCTTCATCATTTTGTCGGGAGATAAATTATTTTATCATAAAATCATCATAAAATCATAAATTTTTGAAAAATTCTAAAAATCATCAAATTATTAATTTATCTCTCGAGGGGGCATATCATTATAAAATCATTTGAAAACCATGTCTAGGGCACACGAAATTATTATCATCTGAAAATCATGTCTGGGGCATACAAATTTTTTTTTTGAAATCATCGATCCTGGTAGTAGCAAAAATATTCTTCGAACCAATGCATAAACACATCACTTCGAAGAGGGGCAAAATGTATACACCTAAAATTGGTCTGGAGCATCTGATTAATTAAATACACATTATTTGATTAATTATTCTCATTTAAAATGATAGAAAAAAGGATGATAACACCATTATTTACTAGGGTAATGGATAAAGCTATATGTAAAGATTGCCATAGGGTTTAGTGACAACTATAATGTGGAGCATGATTATGTCATTGATTTTAAAATATTTGTGTAAATATTAATTATATGTAACCCTTACTAATTTTAATGAGAAACACCCCTTGCTCATTCTAATGAGAAAAATCCCTTTATGAACTTGAAAGATCACAAGACTTATGATACCCAAACAAGGTTCTCAAACTTCTTAGGAAAAGATAAAATCCTATTTGTGGGTAGTGTTTCAATAATATTATGTCAATTTTCTAATAAACCTAGATTAAGGTGTTATTCAAGTTTGTTCCTACACTTATCCAAGGATATTTCATAGGCAATCTATCCTAAATATTGGTGGTGTCTTCAATCCAAAAAGGTACAAACACAGATTAAGCTTATAATAATACAAAGTTTAACTTAGAGTTGAACCCCTAATAACAGATTCCAAACTATATCACAAGGACGTCAACCCTAGTCTTAACTAATCCAAGCTTAATCTAACAAGAAGGTTAAATCAATATAACCGAGAATCTCACCTATTATATTGGAGACAAGTAAGATTAGTTTTCATCTATGTTGGCTAATAGATTGGGCACCTTGAGATAATGTAGATTTCTTGCCCAAAAGGTGTCTTTGTTCCAATAGCTCTGGATAACTACCCTCTTTAGGAAATTAATCACTCTGAATTGGAAGGTACAACTCCCTTGTATGATATTCAGAGAATTAAAATGAACTTAAAATAAACACATTGTATGCTTTTAACCTGAAAGTAGTAAAGGCAAAACCTGATATGAGAAAGATCTTTGTTGGTGTAAATAAAGTCTTGTACCTAGTTAATTCATTACTAGGGGACTTATTTACATGTTAAGTTTACTTAGGTCCTAGGAAGGAATATTTATAGAAGGTGTTAGTTGTCATTAGTTGTTATCTTATCTTTTGACTTACAACACATGTGACCTAGGTAGTTGTGATAAGTTATCTCATATCATAAGATTAAGACACTTGTCATAATATCATGACATCTTATGTCTCACCTTGGCTATATAACCAAGGGGTCTCTCATACATTGTACACATCAATTGAATCATATTTACATAATTGATAAGAATACAATTTATTCTTGTCATATTGTATATTTCTCTCTTTGTGCTTTCCATTTAGCCTCTAGATCTTGGTAGGCTATCTCCATAGCCAATTCTAACATGGTATCAGAGCAGGTTGGGTGCGATTGGATAACCTTTTTAGAGAGATCTTGGTAAATCTTGAATAGTTGAGTATGCTCTTCTCTTGCATCATATGATGATTTGGAGAATTAAAAAAAACTTGATAGAAATACTAGATTTTGGGGGGGTTCCTCTTTGTGGCTCTTATTTCATGTTCAAATTGAAGCTTCTTGGTGCAAATTTGAGCTCACAATTGAGATCATAGGGTTTGAGAAAGTCGGCTTTTCCTTTTGTTTCATCCAAATCAGACATATGAGGCCAAATCTATGAGGGTTTGAAATTGAAGAGTGGTTGCCAGATCTGGAAGGTAGTTGCTTTTTTGGAGCATTTTGGGTCAAATCCAACCCCACCATCGCGTCCAAAAGGGCCAAAAACCCTAAGATTGATTTTCAATCATCCAAGTCAGAGAAGTTGTCCGCCGAGGCAAAAAAAATTACCTAGGGAGCTGTATGACCCCCAGGTCGTCATCATTACATTCGTTAGTATGATTTTCTTGAAAATATTTTATTAATTAGCTAAAAAAATTTGAAATTATTTTATAAAAAAAAGGTTTATAAACCGATATATTTTTCATAAAAAATTTAATTCAAATTTTAAAAAAATATAAAAAGGCAAACCTGCGTACGTAGGTATTGTAGATTGAAGTACTTGTGCAGAGGCAAGTACATGGGCCCTTCGCGGATGCCACATGGCTTATCAATTGTGGCCCCCACAGCCCCCATGCTACCACTTATAAAAAATCCAATGACAATAAATTTTTAAGCCAACGGCAATAAGTTTCAAAAAGAAGATTTGGTAATGCATAAATTCCAAGAATATTTTGGCCCTCAAAGATTTTGTAAGCAAAAGTACAATCTGGAGAATATTCTGACCAAGGGGTGCATTTCATAGTGATGGGTGGTAAACCGTCAAAATTAAGCTAGTGTAGTGCTTGCATCAACAAAACTTTAGCGCTGATGTCAGCACATCCCTTGAATTTTTCTACCCCCTCACCAATGGAGTTTTGAATTTTGCAGTCCAACTTTGAAGCCCCATAACTTGCTCATTTTGACTCCTTTTTTCGAGATTTCTTTTTTGATTTGGGCTATTTTTTAACGTGCTTTATAGTGGTGCAATTATTTTTTGGTTTTGGTGTCTGGTTTTTCCAAAAATTGTAGGTTTTCATAGGTATTTTTGCTTCATCCTCATTTTGGGAACTTCAAGAGCTCATATCTTGCTCCTATGGTAACATTTTTGGTGCAATTTTTTTGAAAGTGCATAATTTTTTGTGTACTTTTTAGTGGTATGATCATATTGATCTTATTTTGTACCAAACATTGTACTTGATTCTGTGGCCAAATTTGGCAATTTGTATGCACTAAGATCAAGTCTAACTTGTTGTTTTTGGCATCTAGCAACTGTAAATGCACTAAATATAAAGTGCCAAATCATATATTGCCAGGGGATTTCCTAATTGAGTGATTTGGGGGGGTCTCTTGGTGCATTCTTTTGATCTGTTTGCTTGTGCCCTCTCATTTTCATGGATCATTCTAAACTCCCTTTGCTCACATCACATAATTATTCAACATGGAACCAAAATGCACAAAGCATTCTAATGACTGAAGGTAACTCTCTATATGTTGAAAATAAGGTACCTAAACCTACAAATGTAGATAAAAAGATAAAATGGATGGTTAAACATACAAAAGCTCTTGGATGTCTTCGTAGACTAATTTCTCAAGATTTGTTGTTTCAAATTGAATCATATAAAAATTCTCATGAAGCTTGGGAAAAATTGAAAATATTGTATGGTACTACATATGAAGTAAGAGGCTATCAAATTGATAATGAATTGATGAGCCTTGATCCTAAGAACTTTGACAACATCCAAGACTACATCACTAAGGTTAATGATCTAGGAGAGCAGTATAAAGCATGTGGAATTGATAAGAAGGACATTCAGTTGGTCTACAATACAATGAACAAACTTGGTCCTGATTATGCTTCTTTTGTTTCTAGCTTTCATACTCATAGATTGACTATGGGGTCTGCATATAGTACACCTTCATTTGCATCATTTTCTGATATGTTGATACATGAGCAACAAAAAATTATCTCAATGGGTCTCATCAAGACTTCTAAATCTCAGGCATTGTTGGTTAGTCAGGTGAAAGAATCAAAATTAGATAAGAAATAGAAGAAAGCAAAGAATAATTAACATTTAGATCAAGCAAAGAAAAAATCCTCTTCAAAAGGGGAATCATCTAAGAAGGAGAGGCCTACTTGTGCATATTGCAAGAAGGATCAGCATGAAGAACATTATTGTTATAAGAAGGATATTGATGAGTTGAAACATCTTCTCAAAAATAATCACTTTGAGTTGCCTTCTAGAATATCTGAATCACCTCCTCCTCCTTCTTCAAAACAATTTAAAGAGGAAAAAGGTCATGTTGGTTTGGCTTCTACATGAGGATATAAAGGACATGCTCTTTGTTCTTTTTCAGGTTATGGATCAAGGAGATGGTTTCTAGATTCGAGAGCATCTCATCTTATGGAATCTTCATAGTCTATATTCTCTTCTTTTCAGCCTTGTACTATGTCTCCTATTTTGATGGGAAATAATACATACATGAGTGTAATTGGGAAGGGGTCTATTAGTTTTGGGGACAACACTTTCCAGGATGTTTTTTGTGTTCCTCATTTGATGAATAATCTTCTTTCCATATATCAGATTACACATGGTGGAGATGGGAGGATTGTGGAGTTCACGCCTGATTCGGTCATCATTCGAGACTTGGAGAGTAGAGAGATCATTGCTACTGGGATAGTTGATCATTCATCGTGGTTTTATACCTTTGTAGATTTTGATTTTGATGATGACATTGTTCCTTCAACCATTGATCACACTTCAAGTATGAATCATGATTCAGAGGAGACATTTAGCTTCTTGGACTTGAGAGTACTCACATAAGATCCAGTTCTTGAGCCATGCATTTCATCTCCTCCATCTACTATTGCAGTTGTTGATGATTGTATTTCATATATGGCTACTTTGGATGGCTTCTTGATAGGTATTTCAGACTTGTTTATGGAGTCTCATATTGCAAATTTAGGAGACATCATTGATGACATCCATCTTCTCTTTGATGGAGAAGATCCTTCTTCAGTTGTTGCAAGGGAACACTTTGACCCTATTGTGCATTCTCTACATGATCATTCTTTGCAGTTTGACATGACTATAGATCCTTTTGGACAACATTTGGAGGAGGCTTCTTTATCTTTAGAGGGGATATCTTTGTCTCTGGATTATGTTTTGCAATCATCTCTACTAGATTCTGGATTTTCCTCTTCAGCAATGTGGCCTAGAATGCTTGTTTGGAGTGTGACATCTTTTGGCATCGAAATGGAGATGCTTGAGCATGCTTTAGAGACATCACATATCATCTATATTCTCCCATCTTCCTTTTAATACTGGGAAGAACTCTTGCATACATTCATGGTTTTGTTTCTTCCTAAAGGGAGGAACGTTATTCAATGAGATTGGATCATCTTCAACATTCAATGTCGAGCTTCTACCATTGTAGGAGACTCAGCATCGAGGGGGGCTACATCGTCTCTCTTCTACTTCTCTCTTATTGGGGGGTCTTTTTCCTCACACGAGGTTTTGGTCTTCTCATTTTTCATTGAGAGCATTTATTTTTGTATTTCATCTCTCTTTTGGGGAGGAGTTTTGTCCCACTAGGTTTTCTCCTTTTCTCCATTTGTGAGAGATTTATTTTGTATTTGTACATGGGTACCTAGCATGGCCTCGTAGTTGGGACCCATATTTGTGTCATTTGCATAATAATTTACTACTCCCTAAGTTGCACTTAAGGGGGGGTGTTGGTGTAAATAAAGTCTCGTACCTAGTTAATTCATTACTAGGGGACTTATTTACATGTTAAGTTTACTTAGGTCCTAGGAAGGAATCTTTCTAGAAGGTGTTAGTTGTCATTAGTTGTTATCTTATCTTTTGACTTACAACACATGTGACCTAGGTAGTTGTGATAAGTTGTCTCATGTCATAAGATTAAGACACTTTTCATAATCTTATGGCATCTTATGTCTCACCTTGGCTATATAATCAAGGGGTCTCTCATACATTGTACACATCAATTGAATCATATTTGCATAATTGATAATAATACAATTTATTCTTGTCATATTGCATATTTATCTCTTTTGTGCTTTCCATTTGGCCTCTAGATATTGGTAGGCTATCTCCATAGCCAATTCTAACAATCTCTGATACTAGATGCAAATAAAAGATGATAAAGATATTGGCACAAAGACCAGTTTACATAAGATGATTTAATAATGAAATACTAACCCAATATTATTTAAAAAATTAAATCTATTACAGAGATAGACGTATATACTGTCACATAGGAACAAGCATAAACATAAGAGAAATACTTAAACAAACAAATTCAAGATCCTCAAATTATCTCCATAAACCAGATGCACATAGACAACTACTGATTTTTTATTCACAGTAAATGTAGAATTGTATTCAAAGCATATAATATCAAGTCTTTTGAAATGATGTCTAGAGAGAATTCATTCCAAAAATAAACATCTATATAAGCGGATGAGTAACCTCTTATTTTTCCCATAACTAACCAAAACTATAAAGTTTTCAAAATATGACAAAGAAATAATAAAGCAACTGAAAAGTTAGGACGGTGGCACTTCACTTCCAAATTCTACAAATGTGAAAAGTCTTTTTTGCAGGGCTTGGAAAGCCTTTGTGACATGTGGTAGCTCCTTATGTTGGGGAATAGTTATGTTCCCCATTTATAATCTCCATCCAACTAGCTATCATGGACAACTTCAATTCTTTGATCATATGTCTTCATGAGTCTGGTTGCTTGAGATAGGATGAGGTCTAGTTCACTAAATTTCCTGAAGTTCTCAGCATTGAAAGATTGGGAATTGAAGATCCCATCAATTATTTTTTGAAAATCATCCCCCAAGACTTTAACATTCCCATTGCCTCCATCTCCTCCCCTGTCAGGTTGCAATCTGAGTGCGGAAAGGTTCTTATGGACCTCCTCTAGGATTGAGTTACATTCAGTTAATATCTCTTGAAGTTTTTGTAAGCCTTGCCTTGTGTCCTGTAACTTCCATTCTATGCTTTTATTCCATATCATACAACGGGTGTCAGCAACATTAGGTATAATTTTCTCTACAGCTAACTTCTCCATCCCAAAACTTAACATTGCTTTGATTTCATTCGAATATTGACTCAATAGTCTTTCTTCTTTCTTGATAGTGATAATTTCCTCCTCAATTTGAGACCTTGAAACATTTTCCCTTTGAAGAAATCCTAGTGATTCAAAAATAATTTGATTACCTTTCCTTACTAAGCCACCACTCCATTCTTCAATAACATTTCCGAAAGTTTTACAACTCTTCATTTTACTCACTACTTCTTTTCCTATCATTACCATGGGATGAAAGGATGATTTGGCTTGAGAAATTGGTTGAGGGGAAGATCAAATACTAATTTTAGACATTCAGTCAAAATATTAACTTGTTTATTTAACTCATCCTTACTCTCCTTATCCTTTTTAGATTGCTCAACCATCCTTGCTGCTGATACCTGGAAGTTGTGTACATCTCCATCCCTCGTAGGGGGTCCCAAGTTAATCTTGTCAATGTCAAAGTCACTTGCAGTCGCCTGAGTAACCTCCTTCTAGGCAGTAGGATGTGCAACTTCTAGACATAGATTCCCTAACCCATCATCGTCTATTAGCCTAACAGTAGTATTCAATTTTTTGGGCTTGGGAGTCCTATGAAGTAATTGGCCCATCATATCTTTCTTCAGAAGATCCAGTTGCACTACCTTCCTTTTCCTTGATAGTGTATCTTCCAGCCAAACAAAGGTAACAAGAACAGTGGTCACCTTAGAACTGGAAGAATCAAATAATATTCTCTTTGTGAAGGAGTGTTTATTTGTATGTCCTATGATGAAAGTGGGGAAGACCTCTATTTCGGTGGCTCATTTACCTCTCTGATAGGTGATGACTGACGGGATGAGGAGGAATTATTGGTTTCAATGTATCCCAAATCCTCTTCTTTTTCTTCAACCTCTTTATCTTTATCCAGGTTTGATAAGTCAAGGATGTCTTCTCCACAAGTTTGTTGAAACATGTTCATGTTAGGAGGTTCCTCATTTCCATCACCCTGAGCTCTTGATGGCATCAGATGTGAAGTTGATCCAGAAGTCCCTGCAATCATAGAGGGTTGATCACTACTCCCATAGGTTGAGTATTTTGTGACCTGGTTTGAGGGTGGGATTGCTCTGTTGCAACCCATTCCTGAGTCCTTTCCAAAACATCTACGGTTCTTGCTTCAATTATTTCCATTTACTTATTACACCAATCCACGATAGTGATGGGTCGATTAGCTATCAAATTTGTAAAGATTGGATCTATTAGAGCAGATTCATCATCCTTAATTCCATCCAGTCCAAGCCATAAGTGACTATTTATCTTAATGTCAATCTCATCTAGTTTCTCCTCCTTAACTCAAATTCATCAAAGCGTTCAACCTAATAATCCTCTAGGTTAGGCAGGTGGAAGAAGCTTGGTCCTAGTTCCAAATTATTTTTCACGGTCTTTGAGATCAAAAGGAAAACACTTATCATAAGTATGCAAATTATATAACTAAACATTTCCTATTCTATGTTCAAAGCATTTGAGATAGACTCGTAAGTAAAGGGACCAAAACCAATTGGAAACTGCACTGATACTCTTCTTCACTCTTGACACCTTTTATTAACATCAAGTAGCTATTTGTAGACCTCAATCATTATAGATTTATCCTCTGGGTGCCTTGGGAGTTTGATAGGAAAACCAGTAAAACCACCAACTCTTATGTAAGAAAACCTTTGAAACTAGATAAAATGATTGCCATAAAAGTTGACAAATTGCATGGTTTTTGGCGAAATTCACACCTCAATTTTTCCTTGTAATTCCCTAATCATCCTCATGGTAAATGTGTCAGATATCCTTCTATGGTGAAGGAAACTCTTGTTCAGTTGTAGCTTATCAAGGTACTTGAAAATCGGTACTTGGTCACGGGGAAGGTCGCTTGGCCTCAAGCCTGGCCAAGGTCTAGTACTTGTAATTACATATATTAAGTATGAGGACATGTGAAATGCCTTATTAATTATGAAGAAGATAAGAAAACTGTGCATCTTGTCACTAATGAGATGCACCCATCTAAAAATTGGCTTCCTTTAAGCACAATCTGGATAAAGAAATACATCCAATCTTGAAATCCACGTGCATTCTTATTTACCCTTAATCTATGTAGAAGTATCACAATATCCAATATTTCCTCTACGAAGTGATTTCTATACAGATTCAACAACAACTAAGATTTACCTCTTATTGGCTTCACCAACTAATTCTTCACTATCTCATTACGGTAGAAGCCCTTCTTGGCTGAGAATTCAATTTGTGAGTTGGTGAAATCAAGGGCTGAAAATTTCTCTCTTTCTGGGAATCTTAGACATGAATCAAAAGTGGTTCTTTGAATTTTGACCACCAACCTGTTATCCTCTGTTCTAATCTCGCAAAACTGAGAATCATTGTGTCTGATACATTCGAGGATCAATTTCAGACACTGCACTACTATGGGAAAGGTGGCTGCCTCAACTAATCCACTATTAACCACTTGTCGAGTGATGGGTGGTGGATTCAATTTACCAAATTTGTCTCTAAATTCACTAATATTCACTTGCCCTAGCTTAGTATCTCCTATTTTAGGCATTGCACAAGTTAACCTTGAAATATACTTGTAACCCTGACATTTATATCTTGCCATGATTGAAATCCTAGGGTTCAAATAGACTTTTCACTGGGAAGATTGCAATGCAGAGAAAAATAAGTTTGGAAACTACAATTTGAAAGGAACATACTAGAACATAAATACCTCAAAACAACCTCGAGTTCAAAGGATGAAAATTTGCATCAGTGTGCTCCTCCTCGTCATGTCTCCCAGTGTTGATGGCGCAGTTGAAGAATGTTTGCTACTTGCATAAATTTACTTTTAATTCCTCACAAAAAATATGCAAGTAGATGAGCAATAAATGATATCCTCTTGTCATGTAGGCATGTGTTAGCTTTCATATCATCACTTCGTTGCAACCACTTTTCAAAAGTTTGAAAAGGAATGGTTATAAGGGCAGAGAAATGGATAGTTCACATAACTTTATAAATCACCATTGAGGTTCATCCGTCATTGTGAAATATCACCCACCTTTCAATAAGCACCGATAAGTCCATCACTCTTTGAGGCGGTAAAAAAGTGAGTTCAACGAACTTAACAAAATGCTGCCAACGTTGCCTTAACTCAAAAATAGACCAGAGCAGGAGTTACAAAAGTTTACATAACTCAAGAAAACACCACCAATATTAAAGCTAACCCAAAGGAAAGAGTCTTGTGGTGGACAAAGAGGAAGTTAGAGAAACCTTGGTAAACACCGCCAGAGTTATACTATTCACTTAAAACAGTGTCGATTCACAACTTAGCAAAAAATTAGGAATACAACAAATTTTTCTAGGGATGACCAAAAACGCGGTAACAATCTATAAAACCAAATTTTAAAATAATCACATGGAGTGGTTGAATTAACTCATAATAATTATAACATTGTTAAACCTACATGCTATATGAGATGATTTTGAATATACTTGCACATACTATGATTTTTAAACTTGGTAAGTGTGTATTACTTTCAAGGCATCTTCAAGATCCTTTAAACAAGTATGCAACTATTTTCATTACTCTTTACTTAGATTTCCCACCAAATAAAACTCCAAATCTATAGTTAGATCCCTGCAAATGAACTATTAATACCCTCTAAGCTCCTCCATTAGCATAATAATATTTTCCAAATATCCT
The DNA here is from genome assembly GCA_007115665.2 of Sequoiadendron giganteum. Classification (NCBI taxonomy): domain Eukaryota; kingdom Viridiplantae; phylum Streptophyta; class Pinopsida; order Cupressales; family Cupressaceae; genus Sequoiadendron; species Sequoiadendron giganteum. The sequence goes on from CM021101.1 coordinate 29,063,965, forward strand.
CCAACATTATCCATTCCCTCAAGCTCTCTTAGTGAAGCACTACACACATACCATGAAGTATTTATTGAAGTCTTTAAGTTCCAAATTATTTTCTCCACCACATTAGCATATTATATTGGATAATCAAACATCATTTGAGGCTCAAGGAGAGATCGACATGTCTACCATCACACTAATAGCTCCATTATGGTGGGATTAAGGCCACACCTCCATACCTTGAACATAGTACAAAACTAAGATCTCTATTATCTAAGGTTTTACCAAGATTAATAGCCATGTGATGAATACAATTTTTTTTATAGGGTCAAAATATTCTATGGTTAAGGTGTCAAAAAGAGTGGTTTAGAGTCTTGAAAGGGTTAATCTAAATAATGGTTGTCTTGAAACATGCAAACATACTAAGTATCACATTTACTTTCATATGTCCAACCTTACTAATATCTCATATGTATAATAAATTTTTATTTACTTACATCACATGGTCTAAGTAAGGTACCTACTACACAACCATGAAGTTGGTGAAAATAACTAGTAAATGATGACATGATGACTGATCAAATAACTATGACCAACAATACAATACCGTGATAATATGACCTACTCAAGCACTAAATACCTTGTGGTATGCTCATGATGCTACTTATTCATGTTATTACCCACTCTCATGATGTTCTTTGCCTATCCAGGGACATAATACCTTGCAAATAGAACTCAAATATGATAAATTAACAAAAAACTAGACCAAATCATATTTATCATAACCCTTAATAACCAATTAATTATAGGTTGAACTCGTTAGGAAAAGGGTGTGTTGTCCACCTTGCATAATGTTATAATGTAATATTTATTTATTATGTGGTGCACCTAGGGAATCTAGGGACGCATACATCACATGGGTCTAGCATTCTTGAGGTCACTTTATGTGTTGTATGTAACGTTACTTTAAATATTTAATGTGGGATTGCACGTGAGAATAATATTTAATATTGAGAAAACTTAGTACCATATTAAATGAGGGGTTAATGGTTTTTTAAGCTCATGGTATTAGTCACATGGTTTTATGTAATACCACTTGGTGGTTTTGTGTGAGCTTATTTCTATAAAAGCAAATACATGGGTAGTTGTCTAAGGTTGACTTATTGGATTGACTATTTGGGTAAGAGGTTTAGAGCATCTCTTATTAGTATTTATGAGGATTGAAGCATAGCATGGGATGTGTGGTTACATGCTTGTTTGCATGGAGTGCTTGTAGAGGGCTTGATGATTCAAAGGTATTCATGGATGACTTTGAAGATGTATTGTAATGTTTATTGTTGAATAATACATAAGCGATGGATGCTTTTGGAGGTTGGGTTTTTCCCTCTTGAGAGTTTTTTCAAGGTATATCTTGTGGCATCTTTGATGGTATGTTGTCTATTTTTTTGCATATGGATTATGAATACTTGTTTTCATAGATTTCTCTATTTGGGTTATGTTGAAATTATCTTGGGTGGATACATATTTCATTTCATCTGGTATCAAAGCCATGGTTGTGGTTTGTATAACCCTTGTTAGAGTAGATATGGTGCATAGTATGAATCCAAGGCTTGCATGGAAAGAATGAAGACTTCACAAGATATGAGAGTTTTGTGTAGGTGTTTTTTGCAGATTTGAGGTTTAAGGATTGCAAATTTTTGGTTATTTTTTATAGATTTGGGTTTATGAATGTTCGTCATGAGGGTTTTGTATGGGAAATATTGCAGATCACCCCTTGATACAAAACAAACCTCACCATTGGATCCATGAGGCCTGATAGATAAAGATTGACATAAAATTTGACTTATTTTGATTACATAAAAAAATACAATTTTTTTTGCTCCTTACCCTATTATACGATCCTATGACCATCAATTTCCCATATGCAAAAAAAATATTAAAAAGAAGTAAATAAAATATTGCGTTTAAATTAAAATTTAATAAAAACTAAATGATTTAAAAAAAAATTGGTGAGGGAGGGGGGGGGGCAAGAGTTCACAAACCATTGTAATTTAGGTGGGTTAGACTGGCAATCATTGACGGGCGGTACTACCACTATCTAGGCATTGACAATTGGTTGGCCATCGATCAGTAGGGTCTCATCGTCAATAGGGCTATGCCTCTGATGCGGGCCTCTTCGATCTAATGAGGCCACATCAAAAATAAAATCCAACACCTCAATATTAAATTTAATCTGCCCTTATCTAAACATTTTAACCGCTATTTTAAAAACTTTTGGAAGTTGAAAATTAAATCAAAATAAATTATCCAATTGGGTTCGGTTACAGGCGGGTGGCGCTGCCACCAGTGGTAGGCCATTGACTGATCGTCGCCCAACCACCCACTAGCCACTAGGCTTGATTATATAGCTGAATTGGGCAACTTTTTTCCAGCGGGCATAACTTTCACCCAAGGTGTCTACTTTTTTACTTATACTCGTTGGAAAGGTGATTTTGTGTACTATGCTATGATATTAGTGGTTTTTCTAGATTTTTCTATTTTGGTAGTGATTTCTTCCTGGAAGTTGGATTTTTTTTTGAGCTTGAAGATGTCATAACTTGTCCATATGGAGTCAGATTTTGAACTTTTTAGAGTTGATAGAAAGCTTGTTTAAAGCAATACATAGTGGATTAGGTTTAGAGATGTTTTGACATGATTTATTTGTTATTATTTCTATTTAATTTGTTTATGGGTTTCTTTGACTATGGTGATTTTGTGAGCTTATGGTTATTCAAGTCTTGGTGATTTGATGTTGGAGTCATTATGTACTTAGATGTACATATCTGATTACTCTCATTTGACATGGTTATCAATATATTATTGGATTTGTATGTTGTATTGTTGCATCTACGAGTTGTGCAAGGTTGTAGGTTGTCTATGCTTATAGGTTGCATATATGACTTGGATATGGGTTGTCTATGCCCATAGATGCTTTGGTGTTGTTACATATTCAGATTTATGGCTTGGTTTAGTCACTTGTTTTGCTGATTTGGTTGTCATGTTGAAGAGGACAAATGGTATTACCAGGTGCAATCATGATGTGAGACCTATGTAATTGACTATGTGATGCAGACATGTGTGACACAATTGGATTGTGTTGCTCATATATTTGGTGGTCATTATGGTGTCAAGGATGTTCCTTGTGCCTTAGGGACTTTGGAATGACATGATTGTTTATGTCGGTGCTTTGTTGGTGGTGTTGGATTGATTCCTATTTGGTTTGTGGTGGTATATCTTCTTGGCTTGAGAATCATGGCTTTGGTTGATCTTCATTGAGGAGATTATTATCATGATGTCATGGATATCTTGGTTACACGGTTCAGTGGGAGCTTGTGGTAGTGATGGTTTGGCGGTGTTGTATCTTCTTGGTTTGGAGATCATGGTTTAACTCTTCCCTTTGGGAGCTTGTGGTGTTGAGTTATTTGATTGTATTGGGGCTATGGAGGATCTTCATTTAGAGGATGGTTATCATGTTGCCATGGAGAGCGCAGCATCACGGTTTAGCGGGAGCTTGTGGCAATGATGTGGATTCATCACTCGGTGATGGATGATCTTCTACAGTGTTTGTTGGTGTTATGGATGGACTCTTGGATTTTGTTTTTTCTATGTAGTGATGGTTCTTTGACATCTTGAGTTTTATTGACATGGATTGGTTATTTTTATGTGGTATGGAGATGTTGACATCTTGGTTTTCCATGAAGATCTTTATTATTTGGTTGAGGTGTCATGAGTTATCTTTTGGCATGTGATCCTTGTTTTGATAGGATGGTCATGTATTATGTCATGATGTACTCTTGATTATGCATTTAGAGTGTTCCCATGATACACGTATATGATATGTTCATTGAAGCATATGATCTTTTGAGGAGATGTAAGATCACGATGTCATGATGTGTTCCTGATTCTCGAGATTGGAGATTTTACATTGATCTTGGTTGGTTCTCTCGGTATTGGGTACATTGATCATTTGCTTGGGAGCTTCATGATGATGCTACGTTGTATTTAGAGTTTAGCATGGATTAATTGGTTATGGGTACTCATGGATACTTGGAGACTTAGGTGAGGCTAGGAGATCTCTTGTGATTAGAGACATTTGTTGAGACAATTGCTCATTGATGAGGTTTCAACTAGAAGTTTGAGGAGCCTATACGTTGGTTGGACATAAGCTCAACATGGACCTATGAGGATATTATTCTTAGATGAGTCATGATGACTTGGATATCTTGAAGGAGCATTCTCATTCCCCACTCTTGGTCTACTCGACAGTTTATCATCTCAGAGGTATTGCCCATTATTACTTTCAGATGCTTATGTTTTACGCTTTATCTTCTCATGCATTTGGATCTTGAGTTATGGATAGCTAGTTCCAAAGGGTTCATTTGAGGGATGTTGGCATGTTTATCTCCTTATGCATTATGAGATTTTTTATTGATGTTGAGTTTAGGAGATGATATTGGGCTTATTCCCTTGGTTGGGGAATGGATTTGGTTTGATCTTCCTTTGGTTTGAGATGCATACATCTTGGTTATGGTTAGATGTAGATAGTTCTATTCTCATTGTGGCTTTATGGAGGAGATCATATTTATCACAACTTGGCATTTAGAGGTGTGTGTAGAAGGACATGCTACATGTTTTGATTTGCACATTCTCTCTTTGTTCTTGTTCTACCTCCTGCATGTTTGTATTCACATGACATTGGCTTTGAGATCTTGGTTGGAGCTATGATGATCACTATGTTTGTGGTCATGTGTTTTTCAAATTGTTCTTTGGTGACGACATGGAGTTTCCTTTATCTCTTTTCTTTATTGGATGTGGAGAACTTGGGAGAGCTATGGAGACTTATGGTGAGAGATATATTCCAACATATTGATTTATAGGATTTGCATATCTTTGTGGATGTTCCTTGGTACTACATGATGTTGGTTACACTTTCTATGTGTTACTATTGGTGGATCTTTGGATGCCTTGATCATTTTCAGATTTAACATTACCTATTTAGTGGGAGTTCTTGGATGTGTATGTTCATTATATGACAAATTTGGCACTTAGAGCTTGTGATTGCATGTTATGGGTTGTATATGTTGATGACATGAAATTCACTTGTTATGATTTGTATACCTTTGAAATATAGATAGTTGGATGTGTTAGCATTTGATGTGGATGCTATTTTCAGCTATAGTGATTTTATCTTGATAGCTACTAATACATACTTGTTACCTTAGGATTGAGTGTTTGTGTATTGGGATATCAGTTGGAGGTAGGACTTATGCTTCTTTGTGATATCTAGTGTGGCATCTCTTTTAATGGCTTCTTATCTTTAGTTTTTGGTGTAGAGAATAAATTGTAATTGTTTGATCACTTGTATGAGCTTAAGATTTGGGATGATTGTGTGAGCATCCAAACAAGTCAAGAGTCGAAACTTTGAAAGAGTACATGTTTTATATGATATTTATGATAATACAATTGATTATCAATTTGGTGTTTCCCAGTATAGGTTTACAAGTGTTTTTCAAAGTTTGGACTTTGATTGTGGCAGATACACATGCAGTCTTCAGTTTTAAAGACATAGATTGACATGAGTGGAGACTTGGAGTCTTGTATGGGTGATAGTTGAATACAAAAACAACGTTGGCTATGGTTATGGTGTCATGGATATGTAGGTACATTTGAGCATTGGCATGACGTGATCATGTATGTGGTTGTTTGGTGGTGTTATGGTTTGGTGTTAGGAGGTTGTTCTTATCTCCTTGATGCTTGTATGGTCTCTTGACTATGGTTACTCATTTGTTGACATGTTTGGAAAATCATATACAAGATAGATTTGGTGTTTGAGTCTTGATGTCTACAGGATTATCTTCTTTGATATCTCAGTTTGCACGTTACTAATGTGATGATGAGTTTGCATGCTTCATTGTTTGGATCTTCGAGTTATGTAGGTGTGTGATTGGCCACCCATTCATTTACAGTAGGATGACTCGATTCTGCACTGTCTATATCCACGATATATATATCCCATGTATATAAAACTAAACACAATTAAAAAAAATCTTATCAATCTTTGAGCTGGAGCAGTACCGGGATGGGTGACCTCCCGGGACGGACCAATGCTTGACCTCTGTGAGGATCACCTAGATGCAATGAGTGCTAAGTGGACCATTCATTATCATGAGAGATGGGTTCTTGTGAGTCAATGAGTTTGACTCGAAACTACACGGTTGAATCCTGATAACAATATCATAATTTGACACGCTGTGGAAGAAACCTCCTACTTATCAATCTTTTAGTTCTGAAATCGAAGTTCAATTAAGAAAATTCCATTTTTTTTTCCCTCTTTTGCCACCGCTTTAAACCCCTACGGACTTCTCCAACGGCTAAAACTTTCTCCATGCATCATGTGTTTTTAGCACACGGTTTGAAGCACGCGGTCTAGGTACTTCGTGATTTTTTCAAACTATCTGTCCTTTTACCATTTCGATTAAGTAGTATTTAATGGTTTAAATTTTGTCCTCTTCATTCAAACGAGCGCGTTGCCTCTACGCTGAGGTCTCTCTACCTCGTTCCCAAATCTTTGTTTTTCTTCTGCCCTCGTCATCCAATCCGACTCTACTTCAAATTCTAGTACACAGCTTTCCGCCTGTGGATTTTTTTTTGTTGATTAGTTCAAGTGTAGGAATTTACAGTTTTATAATTTGAAAGATGAGGAGTCCCAATGGAAGAAAGGGTAGAAAGGAGAAGAATGGATCGTCGCCCAAGGACTTGACTAGAGAAAGATCTACGAAGGCGTCTCCCAGAGGAAAGAGGGTCAAGGCTCCTGCAACTAGCAAGCAACAACAATCTCAGCCCGAACCTGAAATTTTTCCAGATCACCGGAGCCTGGTAATTTGATTTCAGCATTGTATAACCATTTCTATTTACTCATGTTTTTCCTTTTGCCCGTCTGTAATTCTCTTCCACTTTAATCTGCCCATTTTGTTTTTTAATCCACCCATTTTACTTCAATCCGCCCATTTTCCTTTTTTTTTTTGTTTTTCTATTTTCAATCTACATATTTCCGTTTTTATTTTTTAATTTTTTCAATCGACCCATTTTCATCTTTATTAGTCGACCCGTTTCCACTGTTTTTTTCAATCGACTCATCTCGTTTTCAATCCACCGATCTTTGTGGAAATCTACCCATTTCCAAGTACGTTTGTATTTCATTATTTCACTTTTTTTTTCTTATATTAGGTTTTTTAATACTTCCCAGGTCCATAGATGAGCTGGGTTTCATCTGACTGTTTGTCTTCTTGTGCTTTTGAGAAGAGTTGTCTGTAGGAAGTGTCTCTGTAGTTAAAGAGCTGGTTTAACAGTGGAGCAGAATGTCTGCCCTGCTTGTGGTAATGATTTTGCATGAATCAATGACAATAACTGATTCATTTGCTAAGATCCATTGGTTCATGCCATTGGCAACAATGCTTGGGATTTGGATGTGCATATTTCATAGAATATAAATTTTTTACTGTTCTGTTTGGCTTTGGCCCTCACTATCTTGCGAGTACAAGCTGGTTGAAAGGAGTTGCTTTAACAGTGCAGCCGAAAATCTGTTGTTGATCTGACCGCGAGTTTGCATGCATCAATGACAGTATTAGAATCATTTGGTAAGATGTTTTGAGCAATGGAAAGCTTATGTGCTGGTTGTTTACCGAGGGCTTTTTGATTTTATATTAAGGCTTGAATTTATGGTCACAAGGTTTAGTGGGTATTTCATGATATTTAAAATGGTTACTGTTTTCCTATTGCCTTGAGTTGATCTTGTAAGTTATGTGTTAGTAGTTGAAGAGTTGATTGAAGTTTGAACAATGCAGCAGCAGAAGATATAGATTGTTTGTGGCTCTAACAATAAGTTTGCATTCATCAACCACAACAGTTATCCATTTGTTAAAATGCTCTGAGCAACGAAAATCTCTGCCGTCATTTTGGTTATTGGCTTATTTCATTCAAATTAAGGCCTGGGTCGATATAGAAGGTTTAACATGCATATTTCAAACTATGAAAAATGGTTGCATGTTGTTTTCAGCCCTTAGTTGATTACATGGGTGTGTTTCTGTAGTTAAAGGATTAGATTTTCTGTGCAGAAGGTGTGCCCTACTTATTGCTCTGACAGCGAGTACATTTATCAATGACAATACCTTATCCATTTGCTAAGATACTTTGTAGTTATTGAAAGCTCCGTACAAATTGGGACGAAGATGGAGGAGTTTGCATGAATGAATGCCAACAACTGCAATGATAAACACTGTTTGTTTGGTCAGGAGGGAAAATTATATTTGTGGGACATTTCTGAATGGAAAAGTAAGGCCTAGGATTTATGTGGGTCCAAGTTAGTTATACATCTAATTTGGGTCATATTCTGAAGGCTAACAACCACCCGTTAGGCGACAGTATTGATCTTGATGTCATTTGGACCAGTCTAATAGTGGTATGAGCTAGTTCTGTCTATGATACTGATATGTTCTAGCTCTGCCTACAATACAGGTGTGCCCTACTTATTTCTCTGACAGTGAGTGCATTTATCAATGACAATAACTTATCCATTTGCGAAGATACTTAGCAGTGATTGAAAGCTCTGTGCAATTTGGGACTAAGATGGAGGAGTTTGCATGAGTGAATGCCAAAAAATGCAATGATAAATACTGTTTGTTAGGTCAGGAGGGGAAATTATATTTGTGGGAGATTTATGAGTGAGAAAATTAAGGTCTGGGATTTATGCAGGTCTGAGTTAGTTATGCATCTAATTTGGGTCACATCCTGAAGGGTAACAACTGCCTGGTAAGTGACAGTATCAATCTTGATGTCATTTGGGCCAGTCCAATATTGGTATGAGCTAGTTCTGTCTACAATACTGGTATGATCTAGCTCTACGTACAATACAGGTTATTTTCTGAAGAGTCTTTCTGGTGAGTCTATCTGCCTGAGAAACTGGATGCTGGTTCTCTAAGGTTTATGAAATCCAATTTTATTTGACAGTTCACTAATGTGTATTCTATGCTGTTTCAAATATGCTTGGTTTTGTAATGAATATGTGCCATTCTAAAGAATATAAAAATCAACATTCAAAAGACAGGTTTAAATAACAATTTTCTCAGCTTTTGCAAGTTATTCACACTTTTGCTGCTGGGTTAATTCAGAGGTGTAGTGGAAATGGTTTTAAATTGTTGAGAGCATAAAGAAAAATCATCCTGCAATGTGATGCACCATTTGGTTAGTTCTGTCGGTATGGGATATTGAAAATTGTGGGTCTTACATGGGATAAGTTCTTTTCATTTTTGCAAACTTCCTGGGTAGCAAATGGTTATTTCAATGATTTGTGGTAACAAGGAGTTCCAAGATGACTAGAAAATATATTGTAGCACATTATATTATAAATCTTAAATGACAATAGAAATGGTGACCCTCAATTGTTGATTGTTGGGAAATTCTTTGTAAGAAATTTATTGAGTAGGAGGGAAACTCTTCTAATTCTATAGTAACCTTAGTTGAGACTGCTGCATGGTAAACCAATTCTTAAAAAGGTCTTCTCTAGCCACTTCTAAGTGATTAAATTAGCTTTTTGATGTTTTGTGTGGCATATATCTGTTTCTGAAGGGCTGGGATTAATCTGGGGAAATTTCAATATTTTAAAAACCTATCATGTTTCTTTATTAAATACGAACTGGAGTTTTTGGTTGTTTTTGAAAGATTGGCAATTATTGTCAATTGGGTATGCCCTTTGACTCTTGGTCATATCCTGATAAATGCATTCAAAAACACTGAATCTGTTACTTTGGTTGGTAGATATTTCTTTTGATCTGATTTGTGATGTAGTGGTGGCTTAAGGCTGCACAGAGTCCCACTTCTCTTATCTTCTAGCAATATAAAGAAAAGGTGCGAACAATTCCATTTCAGTTTGCCTTAAACTTACAAATTCAAAATTGCATTCCATCTTTGGTATTTCTTTGTTAGGGGGAGATGGAGAATTTTATTAATTTTTTTTGCAGTTATGCTGATTCACAGCTTGCTTTGATCTTTCAACGAGTTCATTGATCTTGAAAGTGGATGTCAACATGGAACAAAAATTAGAGTACATGTTCTAGTGAAATGCAAAGTGGGATGAGGAAGCCACAATAGGGGATGGTGGAATGCAAAATATTTATTTATAGATTTGCATCGAACCATAAGGTGTCTCTTGTACATGCCACCCCCCCACTCCATTGCCCCCCTACAAAGAAAGAAGACTTTTTTGGGATGGGGTGTCCTTGAGATGCGAGGACTTGGGCAAAACTTCCCCAAGTTCCACCAATGCCACCATCTAGTTGGGGATGTTTTCGAGACACCCCTTGTTTTGGAAATGGTGTAGAGATGTTGAGACACCCCTAGGGCCCTCAAGGAACTCCCTCATGTCTCTCAACTGCACTTGAAATGCCTAGGTGTCCCCCATGTCAACTCAGCCAAAAATCACTTTTTTTTAAAAAATTACATTTGTTTTTGTATCTTTGTGCCACTAACCTCTAACCCTAATGGTCTATAATGGTCTATGGGTCCCACCCACACACAAGTAGTTACAATAAGTTATAGACATCTAAGACTCTCCAAATCACTCCCAAGTTTCAACAAAAATCAAGAGCAAGAGCATTGGGATAGGAAAAGCATTTGCCAAGTCTTTATTGGGTTGAGTGAGGCCATTAGGAAGAGTGAGTAAGAGCAAGTACAAAGTCCTTCATCAATCAATTGTTGAATCAACACATTCTTAAGGCCTCAAGGCAAGCTTTTGCACTCCATAGCAATTATTAAAGTTTTTTCTTTTGTTTTGAATTTAGTGATTTAGTAACTAATTTAGGGGTTTACAATTTAGTTTACGAATGATTTTTTTAATAACAACAATATTTATGTGTTTAAATTTATTTATTGAATTATTACTATATTTTTGGTTGCAAATTTGCATAAATATTTGATTAAAAATTAAAATTTATGTCAAATTAGGATTTTATCTTTTATGTATCTTTTGCTTCTACATTTTGTGCAATTTGAAGTAATAAAAACAAAAGTAGAAATCTTTGTTTGATGGAATGTTGAAGAACAAGGATTATATTTTTGTGTATCATTTGCTTCTGTGATTCGTGTGACCATAAGCAAGAAAACCAAAAAGAAAATCCTTGTGTTGAGCCCATTCATAATTTAATGACACTATGACATGTATGGTAATGATAAATTTTGTTTCTTGTAGTGTCACTATGGGTTCTATTGCCCACAATATGAATGATGAAGAGGGTCAATAGGAGCCTATGGGGTTTGAATTTGAGATTTCGTGTATAGATGTGGGGGGTGGTGAGGCATTTATTTCTATTGACTATGCACATTTGCCCTTCCAAATTATTACAAGATTTTTCCAAGGGTCGCTTCGATAAGAAGTTACCTTTAAGACAATTTGCAACCAAATTGCAAGCAAGACTTGGGGCAAGAGGGGGCACTAGGCTATGGAGTTGTCATTTCTGTCACTTGAATTTCAAGGCAACATTATAAGAGTTAATGCACACTTCCTTCATGATCCAAGCAAAAGTGTTCAAGTATGTAAGGAATTGTTACTTGAAAAAAGAGTTGAAATAAATAGATTATGGGGTTATGATGGCTTGTACCTACTAGTTTGCCATTAAGGGCAAACTTTTACTAGTACATGGATTGACCAAGATTTGTGAATTTTTTTTTGTTTGTCTTTTATTTTTCCATCTAGTTTAGGGCAGTTGAGCCTAAGGGAAAACATAGAATGACTACTAGTGATGGTACAAACATGATGGCAAAATTATTCAATGTGCATAATAGGGATGAGGTGAATAATTCCATTGGCCTATTCTTTTTTAATTTTTACCAATGGCATTCTATTTCATGTTGCGCACTCTCCTTATTATAAGGAGAATGTGGCAAAAATAAAAAGAGCATGACCATCATATGTGCCACTAGGGGAGATGAGGATAATAATCTTGGATAAGAATTATTCCAAGATTGATATTCTAATGAAGAAAATGAACGCTACCTAGGTCACTTGTTGATGCTATATTCATGGATGGGTGGATAAATATTAGCCATTGTCCACTCATCAACATTATGGTTGCATGTATTGAGGGTCCTTACTTCCTTAGGGCAATTAATTGTTTAGATGATTTCAAGGATGCTGATTTTCATATCCAAATCCTTAGAGATGCTATTGCGAAGGTTAGGCTAGAAAATGTGGTGCAAGTAGTCACAAATGTAACATATGTGCAAAGCTGTAGGGAAATGAATTGAGGTATCTTTCAAGCATATGTGGATTCCTTGTTGTTTGCATGCATTGAGACCATTTCAAGGATGCTGATTTTCATATCCAAATCCTTAGAGATGCTATTGAGAAGGTTTGGATAGAGAATACGGTGCAATTTGTGACAAATGTAACATATGTGTGCAAAGCTGTAGGGAAATGGATCTAGGTAGCTTACAGGCATATGTGGACTCCTTGTTGTTTGCATGCTATGAATAATGCACTCAAGGACATTGGAAAAATAAGATGGACCAAAGAGGTGGTTAATGATGCTAGAGATGTGTAGATGTTTATTTGTAACCACTATACTTCACATGCACTCTTTGGAACCTTCTCTAAGAAGGAGTTTTTGAAATTGATAGAGACTAGATATGCATCATTCTTCATTCTCTTGGAGAGTATGCTTGAGTTGCAAGAAGCATTGCAACTAATGGTCATGACAATAGAGTGGAATTGGTGGCCTAATTTTAATTCAAAGCAAGGGAGAAGAGTGAGGAGGTGGTAAGAGTGACACTTTTTGGGCTGATGCAAGATACTTGTTGCTATCATTATATTAGTCTTCAAAGTTATTATATATAGGGATGCAAATGCACCTAGCCTTGGAGATGTGCATGAGTGTATCAATAGTATGTTTGGCCAAATGGAGGCCATTGTACAAGAGAAAGGCCCCACATTTTAGTTCTACAATGAACATGTTTAGCTAATTATTCATCGTTGATGGGAGATGCTCAACAATTTTTTGCACATGGCTGTCTATGCATTGAACCTGATGTGGTATGTGCTAAGGCATTGCATAGGTACTTGTAATAGGATGTTGAATTGAAGGTGAGGTTCATGAAGGTCATTAAGAAAATGAATGATTCTACATAGGCCAACATCATTTGTACTAAGTGGACAAAATTTGCCACTCTTAGGGGATATTTAGAAGAGGCCAAGATCGATAGGTAGACTATGGCATAGGAGGATCCAAATTAATGGAGTATGCGTGGGTCCAGTTCTTTGAAAACCACACCAGCCATTTGTCTGTTGTATTAGGTTTCTAGTTCCTTTTGTTGTTGAGAGGAATTGGTCAGTTTCATCCACTTTGTGAAGAGGAACCGACTTACCTCTAGGAGGGTAGAGAAGCTTGAAATTGTATAAGGAGAGCTTAGTAGCCTAATGGGATGCAGAGCTAAAAGAGCCAACATGGGTTGATGAAGATGTAGTAGAAGCGGGGTTGGTTGGTATTGGTTTGGAGGAGCTAAAGAGTCTAATAGATTGAGTGATGAGGAGTTTGGTATGGTTTGCAGACTTGCGTCTTTCCTGTGTTAAAAGCAAGTCTGCGAACCAGCCTCATGCATAAACATTATTTGAAGGTTGTCAGCTGATTGATACTGGAACAACTGATTTCAAATTTGATGGTTGTCAGCTGAGTGATACTGAAACAACTGAGTCCACTTTCTGTTGACTTTATATGTGCTGATGGTCATAAAATGTGTCACAAGGCAGGAAACGAACTAATTTTAAAGTAGAATAGTGAGCCACTGAAAGAATACACAATTACACTGAATTGCAGGAAGTTGCTATGAAATAATGCATGATTTACTGCTCAAATCATATAAAAAGTTATGTTGAGGCTTCAAGCATTAGAAAGTTGAAACATATAATTAGTTGAACCAAACCACACAATGAGCTAAAACAACTGATTCCACTTTCCATTGACTTCATATGTGCTGTTGGTCACAAAATGTGTCACAAGGCAGGTAGCATGAAGTATAATAGTTGGGCATTGACTGAATTACACAGGTACACTGAATTGCAAGAGGAAGTTGCTACTAAATAATGCATACTTTACTGCCCAAATTATATGCAATATGTATTTTGAGGGTGCATGTATTAGGTGAACCAAATTACACAACATGGTTTGGCATAGCAAATGAGGATAGACCTAACCTTACTAACTTCTTAAGTAGCTATAATTGTTTTATTTTGTTAGTAGCAGTTTAGCTGTTCTCACTGCTAAGATTATGTGATGGTCATCATGTTCAATTAATGCATTAGTTATCATGATTTTAATTAGCAGTCATGGCTTAAATGATATGCAATTTGTCACTGATGTTTTAATAGCTAGCACTCTTTGCCTCAATGACACTGTAGTTATCAAAAACTAGAACAAGGTTATGCTTGAAATGAGGATCACCTTTCTGAACCGCGTGATTGAATATATACTGTATACCATGAGGCATTGCGATACTCTCATTGGAAAGATTTAGATTTATATGCCCATAAACTATATTTGCTACCTTACTCAAACATACATTGTCAGCTAATTTTAAGTAAATGTGGTGAGCTGAACCTATTGTTGATTGTATGCTGATGTTTCAATAGCTAGCACTCTTTGACTCACGACTCTAGTTGTCAAAAACTAGAACAAGGTAATGTTTGAAATGAGGATCACCTTTCTGAAATCATGCGATTGAATATATACTGTATACCATGACTTATTGTACTATTCTTCTTGGAAATATCCAGGTTTATATGCCCATAGACTACATTTGCTACCTTACATAAACATACATTGTTAGCTAATTGTAAGTAAATGTGGCGAGTTTAGCCTATTGTTTGGTATTTGTGAGTATTTATGGTACAAGGTTCTCAATTGGGAAAGTTAAAAGGACATCAGTGCTGTTGCAAAGGGGATGATATAATAGTTTTGATTTAGAATGTTCAGAAGCCACTGTTAGTGATGAGTGATATGTACATATGTTATCTATATCATAAAAGAAATGGAATTACATATTTTTTTAGTTACTTAGATGTAATGGTACTTCTTATATTTGGAAAAAAAAAATGTCTATCATGTTGAAAGTTTGCTAAAATGGTAGGTGATGATTTTTCTTGCAGGAAGATTTATGGCAAGCTGCATTTCCAGTAGGCACAGAGGTTTGTAGAAGTTATGCTGTTCCTATGAAAATGATTCTATCTTCACATTGTACAAAGATACAAGTCTTAGTAAATCTCTATATTGGGAAATTGAGTTAGACTTAATACTAAAAGTGAGATTACTTGGTCTGCTAAATCTCTAATATAACTGTTCCCATCGTTCAAAGTTGAATTCAAATGAAATCTTTCCAGGATATCTGTTCTGAAAACTACCCTTTAATCACTTTTACAAATGTTTAAATATTTTTTAAATATATATTTATCTATAACATGCTATTTTAAGCCAGTTAGAAAGTTCCACCAGTGTGTTGAGAACTAATCATTCTTCTGTTACCGGGTGTGTATGGTGATGCAAGCCTGATTCTGTTACTTTTTGTTCATGCAGTGGGATCAGCTTGATTCTGTTTATAAAATTAATTGGGATTTCTCAAATTTGGAGGTATGACATTGCCTCATAGGTCAATGTTCTTTTATTTTCCTGTTGCAGCTCTGCATGTATGCCATTATTTGTTTTGCAGATGCTTAATTGATAAGTAGATAGAGATTTTGATGTAATTTCTACTTCAGGATATGAACTCTGAATCCTACTTTGCATATACTAGTGCTTATTTAAGCAAATTCTAATGAGTATGTTCTGTATTACGTGCTACTTAATGGTGAGTGAGAATTTATTAAAAATTATTATTGTAATGCCCAGAAAGCATTTGAAGAAGATGGAGTGCTTTATGGAAAGAAGGTGTATCTCTTTGGTTGCACAGAACGTAAGGGGCTTTACTTCTGAGAACTTTTTGTGTGTCATTTTCTTTTTGCTTTGTTTATATTATTCTGATTATGTGTAAAATATAGTTCAGCAGAAGAAAATAAGTAATGAAGTAGTGAGATCTAGTTGTTTGTGATAGCTTATAGCGATCTTTCTTGGTCTTTGCAGTGTTTTCCAAGTATTCTATTCTTAATGTTCTCACATTGACTTTTACGTTAAACTGCATGCAGCCCAGCTTGTTTTTTTTGAAGGTCAAGGCAAGATTGTTTGTATTCCTGTGGTTGTGGCGGTAACTCCCCTTAGCTTTTATCCTGCTATTTTTAAGTTTAACATGCTTCTGCAATATTTTAAAGCACAGAATAATTGCTTGTAATGTCCAAAAGGACATTCTAATGTGATTTTGATTTGTAATGTGTTTTCTTGATTGTTTTGAACATAATTTTTTGTTTGGGTTGCTCATCTATAGTCCTTATAATTTAAAAGTTTAATCTTTAAAATAAATCATGGCAAATATTTTCAAGCATTATTCTTCACCAAATAACTGAAAACTTCAAAATGTTTTGCTTTTGTATGAACTTTTCATCTCTTGTTAACTGACTTGATGGAATAGATTCCCGTGAGAACGGTATCATGGCTCATTTCTTGATTGTGCCACCTGTTTGATTTTAATTTTATCAGTATATTTTGAGATATGGGATTTTACATACATTGCCTAAAGATAAGATTGCATCCTGGCCATTGAATTTTTCATGTATTTGTGCATCATATAATAATAAGCACTACATATTTCTGAACAGGTTACCTCCCCATTTCCACCCTCTGATAAAATAGGAATTAAGTCTGTTCAAATGGAAGGGGAGACTGTGGTGCCAATGAAACAGATGAAAATGGATTGGGTTCCATACATACCCTTTGAAAACAGGTATTTACTTATACAACTTACAAGTGTATTTATATATTTTTTTACTGACTTCCATTTTAGTGTGAAAATTTGCCTTTGATGTTCTGGTTCAATTTGTATTATAAATTCTGACTTTGGAAATTGTTGCTGGAAATTGTAGGCTTAGTTCAGTTGAACGTTTGAAATCTCAAATTTTTACAATGCAGTGCACTCAAAGAAGGTGAGCTTTTTACTTACAAAACTTTGAGATTGATAGGATTGTTTTTCAACGTCTTGCAATTTCAGATTATTTATGAAGAAAGGTCTTGGTATTCTTTCTCTTTGATAGTGTTCATTTCTTAAAGAATGCTGTTCATTCTTTTGAAAGAATTGGATATTATTACAAGGCAGGTAACACAGAGTAGGTGGTTTACCTTGTAATTGAGAGTATAGTGTTTTTTTGTCACCCTGCCAAAACTCTCTTTTACTTGTCTCCTAACAGCCCTTTCTTTTATTCAGAGATAGAATCCTATGTGCAGAATTCGCATAATACTGCACTTGGTACATGTTAATACCTATGTATATCTAGTGCTATGAATAATCAACAAACATATGTTTTAGAAGACTATGATTATGTATGCAATAGACAGTATTTTTTCCAAATTTAAAAGATTCATAGATATACATTTTTAAAATACCACAGCTACTGTTGAAAATACAAATAATCTTTATTACCTCAAATTTTGAGGAGTATATACAACCTGAAATTTGTATTACCATTTTCTATCAACAAAATGACACTTTTAGTATTCCAAACTTTGATTTATTGAAACTCCATTAAAGGAAAATGGATTGCATTGTTGACCTATTGGTGACTACATTTATATATAATATATCCATGTTGGATATGTGCTAATAGACATTGCATATTTTACACCTCTTAAAAATAGTACACCCCACCACAATTAGTGGGGTTAAGGGCATTGACTTGGCTTGGGGGCCATAACCCTCAAATTTATTTGGGCCCTTGTATATTGTTTTCGAGCCCATAGTTTTATCAATTTCCTATATTGATATGCCCATAGTTGGCAGACTGGCAAAAAACTCGCTGAGTTTTCAAAAACTCGAAGAACTCGTGAGTTTTTGCCTAGTTTTTTTGAAAAAACTCGGCTTTGCAAAAAAAAAAATGTCTCTAATGAGATTTAATTAATTTTTTAAGTTTCTGAGTTTTTTCAAGTTTTAAAAAACTCTCCAATTTTTGGCTTGGCGAGTTTTTTTTTGTGGTGAGTTTTCCAACTATGGATATGCCTATAAATACTTGCCCATGGATCGATATTAACCATAAGTGCCAAATATCTTGTGTTCCTTGGGATTTATTTAGGCATACCCATCTATGGGGATGCAGGGACAACATGGAGACGTACCCTAGCCGCCATCCCTAATTTTTTAATTTTTTGCTATAGAATTTTCCAAAACAGTGGATGGATTTGGGGGTGGGTAAGGGATGTTGTGCAAGTGATTTGAAAAAAAAAATTGGAATTAAAAAATGTTCTTTTTGGGTTTCCACAACTCATTTTTACATGCTAAAAAAATTTGCAGCCAAGTTTTTCATTTTGAGCAAGGTTTGAAGGTGAAGCTGGAAAAATCAACATTAGTGATTAGTGAGGAGTGAGGTAGTAAGAGAAATGGAAGAGGATTATGATCATTCTATTTGTTATTTTTTTCAAAGTTTAAAGGAAGAAGTGTATTATATTTTTCTTTTTTCTTTTTATGCTTTCATTTGCATTATTGTTTCACTGTTTCACAAAACAACTTGAATAGTAGCAGTGAGAGTAGTGAAAATGAGGTGGAAGGAAGAAATAAAAATGTAAGAGTTTCAAGCTCAGTTGGGGGTTCAATAGGGTGTGGGAGTGTTATGGGTGAAGGGGAACATCTACAAAACCCATTTGAGTGCCTTTCCACCATTTTAAAACGATATGTAAATGGCCCTTTTAATTTCAAAAACCTCTTCTCCAATTTGTGACAACCCTAGACAAAAATAAAAAGATAAATTTAGGGGTAGTAGAGTGTGGTTGTGCCACATTTGCAAATTAAATTTTTGAAGGATACACACTAGTATATTCTCATATATTGGGCCTTCTAGGACACGAGGTTAAGATGTGTCTAGATATAAAGGAGGATGAGAAGATATAGGTTCATAGATTGCATATGGAGGTGGAAGCAAGGTTTAAGGGGTGTGTCGATGCCAACACAATTTGCACAATCAATTATGCATTTTCCCTTTATGGTTGGTAGTGGTAGTGGTGATGTTTCTATAAGAGGCAAGAGAAAGACCAATGCTAATGAGAAGGTGGAGAGTATTATAGGAAGGTTCAATATGCAAGCATGGAATGTGCCAAAGTCTTCCATTGCCATTTTTTTTTATGCCCATGACATCCTATTCTATATAGTACGTTCTCTTTACTTCAAATAAATGTTTGTTGGTCCCTTATTCACCCCCCTGGAGAACATAAACTACACACTACTCTTCTAGACAAAGAATATTCTAAGGTGGCTTTGGTGATGGAGGACATGAGGCAAACTTTGATTAGGATGGGCTGCTCTTTTGTCATGGATGGGTGGATTGATATTAGACATTGACCACTCATCAACTCATAGTCATATGTTCAATTGACTCTTATTTTTTTAGAGCTATTGATTGTTTTGAGAGATGCCATATAAGAGGTTGGGCCTCAAATGTTTCGTAGATGGTCATCGATTTGGCACATGTGTGCAAATTAGTTGGCATGATGGTGGAGGGTGCTTACACGCACATCTTTTGGATTCCATGTTGTGATCATGTGTTGAACAATGCATTGAAAGATATAGGGAAGATGGTCATCGATTTGGCACATGTTTGCAAATTAGTTGGCATGATGGTGGAGGGTGCTTACAAGCGCATCTTTTGGACTCCATGTTGTGTTCATGTGTTGAACAATGCATTGAAAGAGATAGGGAAGATAGATTGGATGCAACAAGTGGTGACAAGTCAAAGACATTTAGATGTGCATTTGCAACCCCCACACCTCACTTGCTCTCTTAAGGACTTTTTTGGAAAACAAATCCTTCAAATTTGTGGAGAATAGGTATGCCAATTATATCATTTTGTTAGAGAGGATGTTTGAGGTGTAGGAGGCTCAACAATTGATGATAGCTAATTCATAGTTGAGTAGATGGCCTACTACAAACACCGTCAAATGAAAAATTATCAACAAGAGATCCTTGATGATGACTAGTGGTCCATTGTGAGGTAAGAAGTTGGTTGATTTTTAATAACTTGTTGATTTTATTAATAAATTGGTTGCTGATTTTATTATTAAATTTTCTATTCTAACTTTTTAAACTTTATCTTTTTTGAAATTTTTGTTTGCAGATATGTTTGCTCCATCTCACTTGTTGTAGATGTCATTAGATGCATTGATACATACTCTCCTAGTCTTGGAGAGATTTATGAGACATTTGATAGCATGCTTGATCGAATGAAGCAAGCAATTCGTAATAGGGATCCTGATTTGGGATTATATGAACAATAAATTAAGCCCATTGTGATGCAGTGGTGGAATACTATGAGCACCTCACTTCATATGGAAGCCTTTGCTCTAAATCCTAAATAGTATGCACCAAAGGTTGGTAGGTTGCCTCCTTGTGATGATGAAGAGGTGAAAGAAGGGTCAATGAAGCCCTTTGAAAGATGTTTTCAAGCAAGGAGTTGATTATGTTCCACACGCAATGGATTACCTTTACTAATCTTCATGGTCGAACTTCTAGCAAACTAGAGGTAAAGATAGATAGAGCTACATTAGCTCAAATTGATCTTATTGGATGGTAGACATGGTATGACAAGGATGCACCAAAGTTTAGGATGCTTGCTATTAGTCTTCTTTATAGGTTGCCAATTCCTATATTGCAGAGAGGAATTGGTCCATTTAATCAAGAGGATTAGGCTTACCTCTAGATGAGCAAAGAAGTTAGTGGTTTGTGGTTGTGTATAGTGCTTTACAACTTTATGATCGTCAAATTTTAGAGTATCGACAAACTTTTGTTTTACAATGGGATGTTGATCTCGAAGACACCACCTAGATTAATGAGGAGGAGACACAACATGGATTGAATGGAGTTCTGTCAGATGAGGTAGTCCTTCATAGAGGTAAAGGCTTAAAGTTTGACTTCGATTTTGATACAGTGTTAGTAGATGCTAATTAAATGGGCAACCTCATACTTTCTATTACTATGTTTTTATGACTGTCATTTTGTAGTTCAAATTCTAGCCTTTGGGCATTTTGTTGTATATTTTAATTCTATATCATGTGCACACTGACAATGAATTATGTAAGCAATTAAATTTTGATTTTTGACATTTATTAATTTGTTAAACTCTCAGGTGAACTCACAATTCAACTCTAATGCCGTGTTTTAAGGATTCTATAATGCTGCATTGATGAATGCCTTATCAAGGTTATTATATGAATGTTTGAAATTTCCCTATATTTTAAAAATCATCCCTATCATTTATATAGCCATCCCCTAAAATGGCCTAAAAAATACGTCTTGAAAATGTGCCTCATTGTACTTTGCTATCCTTGTCTTGGAAACTTGGTGGAACATAGCAAATATCTTATTGTATTGTGAATGGTTGGGTTAATAAAGTAAGCGAGTGTTTTTGCCATTTTTTTTTCTTGAAAGGGTGTCACAAGGTAAATTATCATGTCATATTGTGAATGTGCCATCACTTCTTTCTATTGCATATAGGAGTCTATCAACATTTCTTCTCTTACATAGATTTATCAATATTATATCTTTTTAATCCATATCCTTATTCATTTTCTCACGTATCCTGATTTGAGAGTCTTCTTGTCCTTATACCAGTTCTTGTATCCCCACATCTCCAAGTAACTATGCTTAATATTGAGTTGACTTCTTTATTGGCCTTTGATTTTATAGAGGTAAACTTTGACATAAGCTCCACTCTAAATATTCAAATATTTGCAAATAATGACATCATAATCTTTTAGTTATAGCAAATCATAAATATTTAATAGAGAAGGTACCCAATAAAATGCACTTGCATATTCAATGTTTGACAAGCTAAGTGTTTGAATGACTCTCTTGTACTTATTGGATGAATTGATTTTTTTGTTCATTTAGCACTTTTATCACCTTGAGAGTGTATTGTTTTATTTTGAGCTCTCTTGTTCTTTTAGTAAAAACACCAAATTCACAAATTTAATCTTTTTGGCTGTGCTGTTTTCCCATTACTTTTCGATAACAACAGACTTAATGTTTTTAAGCACTAAGAGATTGAGATATTCTTTCTATCAAATCTTTGGACTTCTACATATTGTTTGTAGCTTCCACAAAATGTCTTTCAAGGATGATGCAAGGTTGGTAAGGAATAAAAGGGAAGGTCTTGATGTTGGCTTTCCATGTCACTTGAGTGCATTGATACTAATTGCTATAATCCCTAAGTAAACTAGAAGTAGTGTTGAACATTAGGCTTATTTTTCAATGACTCAATGTGCAATCTGTCATCAATTTTCATTCTTTACTTGTTTTCTAGAGTTTTCAAACACAAACTATATTCTCATATTGAGATAGATGAGCTCAATATAATCAGTTGCAACTTCAAGACTAAACATAAAATAGTATTATTTTATACAATCCAAGGGTATGCTTGTCTCAACCTCCTAAAGTCCAATGCTTGAATCTCCCTACAATATTGAAGTTTTCTAGGATATCCACTTAGTGAATGCCTTGATAGCACATAATTGTGGTTGAATTCTTGGAGGTACTCTTTTATGACCATCTTTGTTGGATGGGACTTCTTGTCTCTAATGGTTCTATTATTCCCATTTGGAGCACAATCAATTCTTCAAATGCGTCCCAGTTCTGAAATTCCCATCATTAATGATTTGGTGATACCACTTTACTCAGCTGCCTCTTATTTTTGTTCTCTCTTGGACATGCTTCGAGTCCATTCCTTCATTGGACTACATTACCCTCCCTACACTCACCTTTGAGTGCCTGCCTCCCCCATCAAGTTATCCTTGACCAGCATTCCAAAAATGTATTTCTTGTAAGCGATTGCAATCTTCGAGTCATTGGAGTTACCTATCAATTTTGAATGGATGAGGTACTTTTCTCTTTGCACACCAAGGTCAATGCACCATTTTTCCAAGCAATCTAATACATGTTTGTGGGAATAGGACATTAATGATTTGGTGATACCACTTTACTCAGCTACCTCTTACTTGTGTTCTCTCTTGGACATGCATTGATTCTATGTCCTTCGGGACTCCACTACACTACACCACCCTTGGGTGCCTGCCTCCTCCATCAGGATATCCTTGACCAACATTCCAAAAATGTATTTCTTGCAAGCGATTGCAATCTTTGAGTCATTGGGGTTGCCTATCAATTTCCAATTGATGAGGTGCTTTTCTCTTTGCTTACCAAGGCTAATGCACCATTTTTCCAAGCAATCTAATGCATGTTTGTGGGAATAGAACATTATTTGTTAGGAAAATATGTCCATCAATCTTGAACAATGATTTGATGTTGGTATGAATACCACTTTTGTATGAAACCTTTAGATGAAACATACTCTAGATCATCTTGCTGTGTTCTTTGAACTCTCTATTTTGATTGCCATATCTTCACTAATGCGAGCATTACTTATGTGTAAACTTAAAAACTTGCTAGAGTCCAAATCAATATAGATTTCCCAATATCCATACTCAAGCATTTTTACTTACTTGGTGACCTGAAAACTCATCAAAATTGAAACTAAATCAAGTGACTAATACTCTCCAAAAAACTCGAAAACAATGTGGAAATTTGACAGCTTCTTAGGAATTTGTAACTATCTTATATAGAAATAATTACTGATTTGAACTTTGAATTGAAATTTTTGCAAATTTTGCTGTTGAAAGCTAAGATTACACATTTGCTCATAGGCCCACTGCTAACTCTTTGGTTTGACCTCACCACTAAGAGTGCACATCTCAGCTCCACCAATAGAGTTGTCTATTTTGCATCAGTGTGCTAATATCAAACCTTTTATCATTCTATATGGAAAACCAATTGCATATAAATCCCTACCAGCATATTATGAATGATATTTGCCCCTTCAATGGTTGGAATTCATGCAATCTCTTTGCTGCATCAAGCAAAGCATCGCTGCGACCAAGCATTACTATAAATGTTTGTAACTAGTAAAATGTTTTGATTTTAGCTTGTTGTCACACAAAAACACCACAAAATGAGCACTATTAGTAGTTGATGACTATGTGTACCAAAATGAGATGGGTAGTTAAGAAGTTGAAGTGAATAGAACGGATAATTCTTTTGAAAATCCAAACACAAGTTCTATTTGAATTCCACAAGGCCATTTTGCATGCCCTTTGTCCTCTCTTGAAAAAGAATGCAAAAGGCCCTTTCAACCAAAAAAAAGACCTTGCTGCAATTTGCCACCAATTTAATCGTTAATAAGAGTAAAACTAGCAATCACACATTTGTGTGCAATGGGTACGCCGAAGAGGTGTGGATGGTAAATTGTGGAAAATTTCAATACATTTTTTTAGAGTTGGTCTGGAATCTTTTGTGGGTAAGAATATAATTTTCGTAAATGTATTTATTTTTTGTGGTAGAAACACGAAATACACCCAGTCATCAATTATTGAGTTTTATCTACAATCAACTGTATGTAACAGATTTATTTAGAATTTAAAATTTGAGTTGTGGCTATATATAGCAGTCATGCATTCAAAATTGTTTAACCATAGGAAGATGAAATGCCTTGTGCAAACCATGCATAGTGCACAACATTTATAAGAGAATTAATAATAGAAAGGGATTCATTTGAATGTAATTTGTATTTATTAAAAAATATATTACAATATACTCCATTAAGTAATCTGACCATCTTATCTTGCAAAGTAGTGTTTAAATATATGAATTTAAATAGTACGATGTTTTGATGGATGGCTGTGCCCTGTTCGAAAGTTCCCATTTTGGCACAGTCAGATAGGATAGTGGGGAAGGTTGTGGAATTAAACCCCACACTATCATGTTGAACGTGCACATCTTTTCGTGAAAGGACTCCCTTGATGTCCATTTCCCGGTCATTGTTTTGAGTAGATGATCCATCTCTGCAACAAACAATATCTATCCTTCCCATCCCTGACCAACACCAAATTTGTAATGAAGAACAACAGAAATTATGTGCCTCAGTTCACAACTCATCTGCTAAACCTTAACTTTAGGCTTTCATCCCAACCTTTGTCACAGGTAAAAGCCTATAATCACCAAATATTTCCCCTGCCAAAACCTCAATGCTCTAGACTCTGTAAATTAATTTTTTTTCTTTTTGGAGTCATAATTACACTACAAGTTTGATCTGACTTAGATTTTACTCTGCACAAAAATAATACTGAGCATTAAACCATGTACGTTTACATCATTTATAGGAAAGCAGAAGGGAAAATACTAATAGAAAATTTTAGCTCACATTTACTGGAAATAAATTCTCAAAAGAATGACTGAAACAAGCAAACATAAAACTAAGATAACAATGAGCATCTCATACAAGCAAGGATTTTGCCTTGCTAATTTTAAAAACTTGCAGATAAAAAGCTTTACAACCCTATAAGCTAGTAGAAGTTTCCAGCTCAAATTTCCCTTGCTAACTTTAACAGCCTGCAAAATGAAACTTTACAAGCCTTTTTGGTGTCAATTTTGAGAGGAAATGGTGAATCTTTTAGATTGCAGCAACGTAAAATACCAAAACTGAATAATTTTTTGCGTTACCAACCTTACAGATGCATTGATGCACAAAAACTTTGAATTTGCCAGAAAAGAAACAATTTGTTGACAGTTGTAAACATTTCAAACTCAGAAAAACAGATCAATGAGTCCAAGTAGACTAATTGGCTGGAGAGTGATTTTGCCTAGCAGAAAATGAATTGTAAGTATGCAAGCTTCAAATATAATCATAACTAACCTAGCTGTCTCATGGAAGCATTAGCAATTAAATGGTCGCAGTATATATAGAAATTTCAGCTATGGTACAAATCTCTGTTGCAGGGTTCATACCCTGCAGGCCCCGAACCCGGTTCAGGTACGCACCTGGTTCGGGTTCATCTGTGGGTATGTGCGGGTACTTGCTGGGTGAACAGACGTATATGATATCATTGATATGGCTTATTTAAATATTTTTCAACTATCAATTGGCATTTAATATTTATCTTTGGCATTTGGCATTGATCAATGATCAATTATCATACTATGAAAGGATTTAGTTTTACAATTCTGTATATTTCTCTTATTTTTTTGTATATATAATACATACATACATATATATATATATATATATATATACACACGTACCCAAACCCCTAAATTTTTTTTTCACGTACCCACGTACCGGGTTCTCGTACCCGCACCCGTCCCTGAACCCGGACCGGTAACTTAGGTACAGATTAAAGGGTCTTCCTCTTGTAGAAATGATTTAATATTTAGGGGTTTCTAAAATAAAGTAGCAACAGAATTA
Organism: Sequoiadendron giganteum; assembly: GCA_007115665.2. Taxonomy (NCBI): domain Eukaryota; kingdom Viridiplantae; phylum Streptophyta; class Pinopsida; order Cupressales; family Cupressaceae; genus Sequoiadendron; species Sequoiadendron giganteum. The sequence continues at coordinate 29,090,435 of CM021101.1, forward strand.
TTGTATTGAAAGCACTAGTGGCATCAATCTAAGATAATGCTTTTGGGTACACCGATAAAATCATTTACTTATAGGGATTTGATTTACTAACCTTAACAGCCTGCAGAATGAAACTTCACAAGCCTTTTTGGTGTCCATTTTGAGAAGAAATGGGGCAATTTTTAGATTGCAGCAACGTAAAATACCAAAACTGAATAATTCTTTGTGTTATCAACCTTACAGACGCATCGAGGCACAAAAACTTCAAATTTGCCAGAAAAGAAACAATTTGTTGCCAGTTGTTAACATTTCAAACTCAGAAAAACACACCAAAAGCTAAGAAGTTCATGTATGAAAGAGGCAACAATTAAGAACAGAAGAAGGATCCCCTGAGACAACCTCGAATTTACCAAAGAAAAAAACAGCATCTGTAAGTCTCAGACATTTTAAACACCCAATACGGCCTAAAAGCTCATTACATCTACGGTAAAGAAAATGATATTCGACAGTGGAAAGACCCAACAAAATACATGATTGCAGGAAAAGAGAATACTCAAAAACATAGAAACAAGAATTGTTTTCTCAACACAACTCCTTAAAGATCACACTTGAGAATAAGAAAACACTCTGTCTGGGTCATCTGCAGCTTAATTTCTCATTTCAAACAACTCTACAGCTCTAAACAAGAAAGAACAACGGATCCCATATTCCAAACGAAAACTGGTAAAACTACAATCAAAAGAAAAATCCTAAGGACAAGAAGAAGATCGTAGAAGTAGATTTAGCATTACCAGTGCCGGCCGTCAAAAAAAGATTGCTCCAACATCTGTAGATCCGTGAGGGTTTTTTTTTCTGATAAACATTCCATACCACATTCGTAGGCTTATAGGATAAAATATCTAATGACGTGATCTCTACTCTAAGCCATGGCAATTTTACAGCTGTATTATATTTGATGTGTGTGCTGAAGATGGGACTGCTCTGCATGTTACTCCACTTTCCGTTAAGCCATGGCAATTTTACAGCTGTATTATATTTGATGTGTGTGCTGAAGATGGGACTGCTCTGCACGTTACTCCACTTTCCCTTCCTATCACACAACCTCAGAAAGTATGTTGTTCACTGTGCTACTCAAATCAGCATTAACTGTAACTTCTCAGCGAAAAGGATCAACGGTTGCCAACCGTTCAACCGTCTTGCAAGGGCTTTCTTTGCTTTTCCACCATCGACGGGCAAAATGAACTAGTGAAGCTCAAATAAAGATACACCTTCAGCATAAATATAGGGTGCAACAAGCATCATTTGCAAAATTAATTATCATGGATGCTATAGTAGGGTTGCACACCATTTATTAGGTGAGAGTGGAGATGGGGTTAGAGCTTGTAAAGATATAAAATTGAAACAATAGGTTGAAACTTGAAATAGTAAAGTTGGTTGAGGAGAGTTGAAAAAAATATTAGTACTACTAAGAAATGTTCATCTGAAACTTTGCAATGCATCAATTGGAAAGAGTTATGATAGAGGGAAGAGGAAGGCCACTTCTATTGTAGGTGAAAAAAATATACTTATAGTGGTCAGGTTAATGAATTTGGAAAAACGTGAGCATTGGCAAGGTCTCCTTTTTTCAAATGTATGTTGATAGATGCAATGGTAGTTGGACCCTCTCATGTACCTCCCTAGTCGACAAACAATATTCAATGGTGAACATATTGATGGAGAAGATGAGACAAACATGGATGAGGATTGGTTGTTTCATTGTCGTGGATGGGTAGACTGATATTTGACATTGACCACTCATCAATATCATTGTTACATGTCTTGTTTCTTCTAATGTTGTGTAAGTTGTGATAGATTTAACTTGTGTTTGTAAGTTAGTTGGTTTGATGGTTGAGAGTGCTTACAAACATATTTTTTGAACTCCATGTTGTGTACATGCTTTGAAAGACATTTTGGCAAAATAGATTGAGTGACGATAGTAGTGGCCAAAGCTAGAAACATACAAATGTTTGTATGTAAACCATCACACTTCACTTGCATTATTCTAATCTTATTCAAAGACAGAATTTCTCAAACTAGTGGAGATTGGATATGCTATCTATTTTATTTTGTTGGAGAGGAAGTTGGAGATGCATGATGCTTTACAATCCATGGTGGTTTGTGAAGAGTGGAAAAAGTGGGCTCAATCAATGACAAAAGAAGGGAAGAAGGTGAGAGAAAGGGTGTTTGGTGACACTCGATGGTACAATATTATGTAAGAAATTTTTATTTAATAATTAATACATTTCTACTTTGTTTTTATTTTTAAATTTTAATTTAAAATATAAATCATGAATAGTGTGAATGTTTAATAATTTTTAAATGTTGCTTGTAGACATATTTGCTCTATCATATCACTTGTTGTGGGTGTAATTAGGTATGTATATACAAATTCTCATAGCGTTGGAGATATTTATGAGACTCTTGATAGCATGCTTGATCAAATGAGGCAAACGATTTGTGACAAGGATCTTGGATTACAATTCTATGATGTGCATATTAGGCCTATTGTTACAAAGAGTTGTAACACAATGAACATCCCTCTTCATATGGTTGTCTATGCACTTAATTCCAAGTGATACACACCTACACATCTAGACTTGGTCAAATTCTTCCTTTTAAAGATGTCGAGGTAATGGAGGGGTTTACAAAGGCCCATCATAAGTTGTATAGCAGTGAGGATGCAACAATACTTTAAGAGTAGTTGCTTTAGTTTTTTCATCCTCAGGATCCTACATTTAGCAAACCAGAGGCTAAGACAGATAGTGCCATTATTGCACAAAAAACCCTATTGGATGGTGGAAATTTGATGGGAAGGACACATTGGAGTGGAAGCAACTTGCTATTTGTTTACTCTCACAAATTGTTAGTTCCTTTGTTGAAGAGAGGAATTGGTCCATCTATGGTTTCATCCACTTGATAAACGAGCAAAAAAGCTAGTTGTATTTCATAGTGCCTGAGACTTGAGTATTGATAGACTCTAGCAGCACATTGAGATGTTGATCTTGAAGATGTTATGCAGATTGATGAGGAGGAGGTGCAACTGAGATTAGTCGGGATTCTATTGGATGGAACCACAACTTCAGCCACAAAGTGACATAGATAGCTCTTTTGTTATTGATAGCACAGAAAACTCAGATGAGGCATAGTTTTGTTTTGAAGTATGAGATTTTGAGTTTAAACTTGAAACTTTAAAACCGCAGTTGCATTATTGTCACGATTAAAGTTTTTAACTGCTGTTATGATTAAATTTACAATTTTACTGTTGTTAATATTTATTGCTGTCCATCAACTTGTGGAAATTTGACACTCTCTCCCTCTCTCTCTCTATATCTATATATATTGAAAAATTCATATATATTGCCGTCCACTAACCATGGCTGCCCCCTGCCCCCTCCCCCATGGCTCTCCAACTGTGGTCCCTGAAGCGCCATGGAACACAGCATTTTAGCTGTAGCAAGGAATTAGGGATATGCCTGAGTTTCCCTTCTTGCAGTCAAAGACTTTACCAAAACTATGAAATGTTATGATTTTACTTTTATATATTTTTTTGTTTCTTGTTTCCTATTTGCAGACATTATTCATGCAACTGTGGAATTTTGGTTATGAGTATGTCATTTGATCCTGGTTTATGAACATTTTTAATTTAGAAACTTAGGTTGTGTATACTTGATTTCTCATTTTTGTGGCCACAGACTATAGAAAATTATAATTTGATGTAAGCTTTTTCTTTTGTATTCTGTGCAATAGTGATTCAATGAACCATGAATTTTGCTTGCTATTTTAGGTTTTACCAGTCATTTGACTCTCAAGCGATTTTTCTGTTGCACTGGCTATATAGAGTGTTTAGCATTCACTGTTTCCTAATATTTGGTTGCAGGGCTGCTTTGAAGCAACTGAAACAAGAACGGATTAAGAAATATGAATATTGCTTGCCTTGTGAGTTGTCTCTTCAACCCCTCTCTCTCTCTCTTTCTCTCTGTCTCTGTGTGTGTGTGTATATAGCCTTGAAATTTGAGATAAAAATTAAGCAGGAAAATTGGTTCTTTAACACCTTTTATAGTGCCTTCATTGTTCAATGTAAACGAAGCATCACTTAACCTCATTCATGTCACAAATTACATGTAATCAGTGGGAAGAAGACAAGCTACTAATGGAGTACAAGCCAAATAGGCATCATGTCATGCCTCTGCTCTTGTTTTTGACAAGAAAGCACTTGACTTATGCATTTTGAATATCCAGAGAACTTAAATTGTAAATCTTGATTCTTGAGTTTGTCTCTCTCAGTTATTGTTTTAACTTTTAATTATTTGTCATAAGCCATCAGTGCTTTCCAAGAATTGTTTCATTCTCAAATTTAGGTAACTACTAGGTTCAATTGCAAGCAAAGGCTTTGCCTCCTGTCTTTCTCCTTCCTGCATAAAGGTTTTGGTTCAATAAATTTGAAGAGTAAAGAGAAGAGCTCCAACTCCATAAATATGCTGGAAAAGCTTGGCAATCCCAACTACAAATATTTAATAGATAAAACTAAAAGATTAAAATATTCAAAAAAAGGAGACTTGATTGATGGTGAGTTTGGTTGAGTTTGTTTCAAGTATTAGAGAGTTTTGTGTAGATTTCAGTTACTTCAATTTGTGATTTCTTGTGAGTACTCACAAAGTTTGCATAGTTTAGACTGTTTAACTTCATTTGACTGAGTAGGAGTCAACACATTTGTCTAGCTAGTAAACTTGCCAAGTAATCAAAATACAGCAAGTACTGTGATCATGCTATGTTTCATCAAGCACCTTGTTAGGAATTAGAAAGACATTCTTGGCAGGTCCATTTGAAATTATCCTTCTAATCTATTAATCCCTGGCAAAACTGAGAGGGATGATGGAAGAAATGGCTGCACGGAAATGTTTACAGCAATCACAATGGCAGAGTTCATTCCTGTCTTTATTATTTTTAGATAGTAATAAAGACGACGGGATGTTCTATCCATGCATACACCTACAGAATTTATCAATTTTAATTGATTGCCTTATTCTGATTGTCCATAGAGATAGAAGGAGACATCATAGTTTGTTGTTGCCTGAAAGAGGATTAAATTCTTGCTTATCATTCAACATTGTTTCAAAAAGTATTGGTGATATTCTAGGTGCCATGACATAACATCTTTTATGTGACAGAAACTTTGGATAAACCACAGCCTATATGGCACAGAAAGATAGACTGAGCTTTCATATCAATAAAAGCTAGATGTTACCATCTCTTCTATATCCTACTACCTATTACTTGAGTGAGCCGTGCTTCATTTGTTATAAGCACCATTTGTTTCATCATGAGTTTTTCTTTTGAATATACAACAAATTCATGTGTTAATTATGTTCAATTTGTACGTCTAGCAAAATGCACATTCACAAAACATTATGTTGTGGTACATTATTTTCCAACTATGGGGTCATTCCTTTCTTTGTTCTGATGGTATGTCATTGTATTGACATTATATTTTGTGAACATTGTCTTCAAATGTAACGAGTAGGTGTTAAGGGCAAATAGCTGGAGTGTTGTCTTTTAAAACGGCTTTCTTTACAGAGTTAGCATTCACAAATGGTATAGAGAAGTGTGGTGTTGAACTTCATCTTATTTAAGAATGTTTTGAGAAGGTGAAAGGAGGCAGAAGCGAAAGTTGAACCTAGGTAAGAAATATTGAAAAGGACATTGAGCACTTTATTCTTTGTACAGATTCAGTCCAATGAATCTTTAGAATCTGATAACATTTACCACTTGACCTGAATCATGAAGCTCTGCTAGCATTTTGCAGGCCCTATCAGATGTTTTTCCGAGAGTTCGAATAAAGAAATGCATCATATTGGTAAAAATTCAGGCCAAACACATTAGGCTACTAAGTTGTCTAGTCCTCGTGCAGTTGGCACTGGCTAACAGTAGGATATCTTTGTCAAAATCAATGTTAACACAGAAAATAACGATAACATGCTTAGATCTTGGACAAAATGTGTGAGTTTTCTGGTTATTCTCCATTATTCCTGTTACTTACAACTTAGACAAACTTCGGTCTTTTAGTCAGAAGCTCTGTCCAGTTATGATCTCATCTATTGTGTGACCTTCAGTTCTGAGCTTACTTCCTTTTTTCTTCTTTCGTAATTTCTGCTTGGTCTTTTTCACATATCTGTTTGCTTTCTACTTGATAATATAAAGATAAATTGTATTTTTGAGTTGAAAATACGAAATTGTAGCTTCAGAGTATTTGCTTTCTCTTTAAGCTTAATTTTCCCACAAAATTTCTTTCCAACTCAGAAATGCTCTTAGAAAAAATGGTTTATGTTGGTCTAGCTAGTTTCAGACTCGACAAATCTCCTTAAGCTTAATTTCCTGTCTAATGGTTCTTTCAAGACAGATATACATTGACTTGCCAAATACTATTTAGTTATTGCAATAGCAATCTGACATGGTTTAGAAAACAAAAAATTGAAACAGATTTTTATCAGCCTTTGAAGGAGGATGAAATAGAACAAGACACGGTTGTTCAAATTATGTATCCTATGGAGCCACCTGTAAGTATACAGCATACACTTTGTTACTGAATGAAAGTTTCAGTGACATGGTAGCCACCATGAAGTATATAGCATACACTATTGTTATTGCATGAAAGTCTTGGTGACATGGTAAGTTTTATTTGTTTGAAACATAAATTGCTTTTATTTTTTTTGTGCAGGTTGTGTGTGAGTTTGACTGGGAGTTTGATGAGATACAGGTGATTATTCTTCCTGTTCAATGGACTGTTTGGCTGATCTGGAAGTATTGATTATCTGCTTGGCTAAGGGAATATGTGATTTTGCATATTTCTGCATACACTTTCTGATATTGAAGGAGGGATTTATCTAATTTAAGATCTATTGGGCTTTTTTATAATATCTTTAATTAATATGATTAATGGTTTTATACTGTTGATTATTTTAGTAATATCAAAACAGTCCTCAAGCTTTTTCTTGAACCATTTTATGGAATATGTAATGTTTGATTTGAACAGGAATTCACTGATAATCTTGTTCAAGAAGAAGCACTACAACCAGAGCAGAAGGAAGAATTTATGGTATTGTCTTTAATGCTGGAAAACTAACTACTATTAATGAGGTAATGGATCTTTTGTTTTTTGTTAATAATTGAGTGGTTGATTTTGTTACTAGAAATTTGTCAAGGAGAGGGTAACTGAATCTAAGAAGAAACAACGTCAGGTATGCAGATATTTCATTCTGTGAGATCATTTATCAATACATCTTTGATAATGTAATGCTAGCAGATTATTATATTTTGTTTTGAATGGTTACTAAATACTAAGTCTTCCACTGTAGCTTGCATCCTTTTGGAATTTGAGAGCAGTATTTTACATATTCTGTGTTTTGCCCAGGCAAGGGAGGCACGGAAGAAAGCTATTGAGGAAATGAGTCCTGAGAGTAAAGCTGCTTTTGAGAGCATGCGCTTTTACAAATTTTATCCCGTCCAAACCCCTGGTACCCCAGATATTTCAAATGTCAAGGTATTCTTGTTCTTTTGTGGATTGGGGTCACTTGTGGATTTTCTTTACTTTTTTATCTTAATTGCATTTCTGGCATCACTTTTCTCTGATTGTGATCATGTATGCTAATCGATAAGGTTGTGTTTTATCTATTTTTGTTTCAATTTTGCAGGTTCCATTTATTAATAGGTATTATGGAAAAGCACATGCAGTCCTGTAACATAAGAACTCCACTTTGTTTCTTTTTGCCATCACTCAGTGCTTTTAGGTTAATAATTTTGGAATTTGGTCCCAGTGATACTCTTGATTTTGTACTCAAAAGGAAATCTTTTACTGTACAGTAAGTACGGAAGTAGAATTTTGGAAATGGCCAAGAAGTTGTTTTCTTGCCTGTGTCAGGATATGACTTTGGCTGGTAAAATGGAGGATTACGTTGTACCAGAGAAATGGTAAGGCAAACTAATTTATTTTTTGCCAGCCATGCTCTGATTTTGAGGTTCAGAGGCCCATTTATTGTAGGAACCATAGTAATTCAATTCAGTTGAGTTAATTATCATACAACGTTGAGTACAATATTCAATTTCTTGTTTTCTTACATGGTTTTGTTTTGACATCATTTTTTGTCATTCCGTTTTAATGTACTTGACGTACATTAAAGCAAATGCCTGGGTATCATTCAATCTACTATTAATTAAGAATCCATTAAGAAGTTGGATGTTTGAGCTGATACAGGAAACCAGGCATTGCGGGTATCATTCAATCTACTATTAATTAAGAATCCATATTGGATATTTGAGCTGATACAGGAAGCTAGGCATTGTGGTTATCATTCATGGTTTATACCTTGCTTGCCCTGAATTTAATATTATTCTTAGTTGTTTGTCATTTTGAAGTCCATGTCCACCATAATCATTTCAATATGAACTGCTCCGTATTCCAAATTCCATAGCAATGTAATGTTACTCTGTAATGTGCTTCATGGTATTTTGTAACCCCATACTAATCATCCTATTAACGTAGAAACTCCTATATATTTGTTCTACGAATCACTAGAAGTAAAGGTGTTAGCATAAAAAATTACTTGAGCTCGCAATAAGAAATTTACTAGCTTCACTATGTCGTACTTGCAATTGAAATGAATGTGCAATGAGCATGCTGATAGGGGTTCATAAGTTAATGCAATTTTCAAGTAGTTTGAAATACACTAATGGACGTAAACAAGTTGTATTAAATGTAACAGAATAATCTATTTAAACTGTATGTCACTTCAAATGTCTACCTTGTACATAGCAAGGAGTGCTGATATGGTATGAAGGGAAGGTCTTTGAAGTTTGCGAGTGACATTGCATACAGATGATCCTCTTCATGCTACTTGTAAAGGTAAAATGTATTGTCATCAATGAAGCACAATCAACTTACATTAATTTGGAGCTAGGTTGATAACCACAACTGAATATTCAAACAATTAAATGTGAGAGTAGTGTACTTATCTGCAACCGATGAAGGGATGAAGCTGATGATTTACAGAATTGATCCTCAGTCCTAAATTTTATTGCCCTCCAAATGATGATTGTCTCATACTTCGTGCAGACCTGCAAAACTGTGGTTGAAACCTGAACACTCTGGGTTCAACTCCAATTGCTGGTTCTTACTTATCATGCATATATATGATTATGAAAAAATATACTTCAAGGCATAGTGTGCTCTAATATCTTATATCTAATGAGCTTGCAAGGATTGTGGTATTTTGGAACATCATTTATGAACTTGTTGGATTGTTAGTTTCAAGTCCTCTAACACCCTTGGATGGATTAGCTTTATAACATCAAATGATTATTCAAAGACAACATGAACAAATGTATGGGTGGTCCATATGATTATCATGTGTAATGTCACATGTACTGTTTTGCAGTCCACTAAATTTACTATCCTCAACCTATAAGCTAGTAGTTTGTGTCCGGTGGACAAAAATATTGACTATCGACCCAAACAAAGTACTCTAAACAGTCTGGAAGATAATGTAATGTCCCCTCTGGGGATATACCTGATTTTTGCCCAAAAATAAGAATTCCAACAATACAATTTATTTACGAAGAGTAAATTACATAATTACAATAGAACTTAGAGAAAATCGTAATTAATTAACATCAAGTATTATAATCATAGATAATCCCTATTGAAAACACGATATCCCAAATACATTTGGATCCATTTCATAGCTTATTTCTGACAGCCAGCCATATTAGGAATTCCATGGGAAAGCATGATAGGATGTCAGGTGCTTGTCCTCAATCAAGCCCAAGGGCATATAATGAGCATCCGAGGCATTCGGCCCCTTGGCCCACAAGCATGGCACATCCATCTTGGGGTTGGCGTACTTGATGAAGGAATCAGTACCGTTGCATCTCCTTATCACATGTTTCACACATGATTCCAATATGATTGCTATTTGAAAATCAAATAAATAATTACTAATATTTCTTGATGAATTGACAATTTAAATTAATAAATAAATTAAAGTGTTTTAATAGATTTATAAATAAATAAATGATAAATCCAACCACATTGCATACCAATCACTTTCCAAAATATTATAGATAGCTGCTCCTTGAATCTCAATTCTCATTTGATGCCTTTTCCAAGAGTAGGCTTCCCCTATTTATATCCCCAAAAATGGGTGGACGAGTCACAAATTTACAAGGGATACAACTCCAAGTGACACGTCTCTCTTTAATTAATCATTTTCTTTCAAAACCAACCGGTGCCTTTCTAATTGTTATTCATTGCAGTTAATAACAATAATTGTGCCGATCTTAGTAATGCAATTAATAACAATAATTAATGTTCCTTACGGTGTCGATCTTATTAATTGCTCTACTTTTTGATGATTTTGTTTAGGTTGCTATTTTATTTTCTTATGGTGGGGGGCATGAGAGTCTGCCCTTCCCAAGATTGCTTGTCTTCAAGCAATTTTAACTTTGGGTGATCAAATATTTCAACTCCCTCAAGTGGCATCTTCCAAAGGCAGACCCTTCCATTTAACCAAATACTCTGGAATAGTGTTATTTTTAACCTCTTTTCTCGCATATCAATGATAGCCTTAGGTTCTAAAATCAATTTCCTTCGTCATCAAGTGGGGGTAATTATGAACATGGTATAATATGTTGTCCTAATACCTTCTTGAGACAAGACATGTGGAAGACATTATGAATTTTGTTGTTCGTTGGTAATTTCAGCTCGTAAGCAACCTCACCGATCCTTCTTGTAATCTTGTAAGGCCCATAGAATCTTGGTTTTAGTTTCTTTGTTCCACTTATTTTGATTGATAATTGATTATAGGTTTGTAATCTTAGGAAGATTAAGTCCTCGACTTCGAATGTTCTTTCATTCCTTCTTCAATCAACATATATATTTTGTTGATTTTGCGTATGGTGCAAATTATCTTTAGTGTATTCATAATGTCTATACTTTGTTGTACTAAGTCTCTAGCTCCTGGCATTCAACTTTCACTGAGAATTAAATCTCTAAGTGAGGTTGCCTCGTACCCATACACAACTTTGAAGGGACTCATCCCCATTGACATATGATGAGTGGTGTTATATAGCAATGCTCCCCAAGGTGTAACCATTTGATCCATGCGTTTTGTTGTCCGATGACATTTCTTACATATTCTTCAAGCCATTTATTGACAACCTCAATTTGTCCATCGGTTTGTGGGTGGTAACTTGTACTTGGGGTGAGTTTGGTCCTTGCTAGTTTGAAAAGCTCTTGCCAAAACAAACTAAGAAACCTGCTATCCCTGTCGTTGACAATGTTTTTGGGTGAACCATGTATTTTGAAAATTTCTTTGAAGAAGACATCCGCTACTTGAGGAGCTCTATAGTCGGTAGATATTGCAAGGAAAAGTGCATACTTAATTAGACGGTCCACCACAACGCATATACAATCCTTTCCTTGCACCTTTGGGAGTCCCATAATGAAATCCATCAAAATACTTTCCCATTTTTGATTAGGTATAGGTAAAGTTTGAAGTAATCATGCGGGAAATGTATGTTCTTTTTTCCTTTGACACACCATGCACTCTAATGTGTTTTAGGATGTCTCCCTTGAGACCTTTCCATGAGAGTCTCTCTTATTTGTTTGTAAGTTATGTAGTACCCTTGATGTCCAGCTAGTGGGGTGTCATGATAGGCTTTCATATTTTTTCCCTCCATCTTTGATCCCGAAGTGATATATTCTATTTTTGTAAAGGATGAGTTCATTTATTACTTGGTACCTTTCATCTTGTAGCTTTCCTTCTAATATGTCATTTGATAGTGTGTCATTGGCATATTATGCAATTATGGAAATTTTTCATTCGGTGGAGATATTCATCATGGAGCATAGATGGGGTCTTCGTGATAAGGCATCAACTACAACATTATTCTTCCCTTCCATGTACTCGATGTCAAAGTCATAGGCTTGTAGTTTGCTCACCCATTTTTGTTGTCTGTCATTTAAATCCTTTTGGTTTAGGAATAAGTCACATGCTTTCCTTTAGGCATAGTACCCACCTTGATTAGACATTGATAACAATCTTTATACTTCACACGACAGTCAAGAAGTGGAATCCTGCCTGTAAAAAGCTAAGCATATGTTTTTTAAATAATGAAACTAACTTCATTAAGGTTCAATTCAAGGGACTTCAAAAGAACATCAATTAAGCTCAAAAACACATGTTTCAAGGGATGAAAGTAATGTGATCAAAAAAATCTACTAAGAGTATCTTTGCAATAGTTAATGTGAAAGCTATTGTATTATTTTGACTCCATTGAAATCTTCTCTATGTTAATGCACATTTAGTATTGAGAATGGTAATATGGTGGAGTAATGAGATATACTTATTTGAATACAAAGCCAAATATTTGAATTTATAATTCATTCAGTGTATGTTATTTACATATTTTCTATTCATGAAATTGAGAGAAATGGATATTTCATCAAATTACAAAGGATCCACTATCCCATATATCCATTGCCTTTTCCCTCACCCTAAAAATAATTACATTTAAATTCTTTATGTCTATTCATGTAATAAGTATTCAACTTCAAAATACATTATTGAAGTGGGAACTCTAAGAGTTATTTAATAAAAGCCACATTTTTATTTATGCACTAAATTAGGGTGCTATGCTAATATCTTTTGTAGGAGATAAACCAAAAAGTGAAGATCTGGGAACAAACTTGGATAAATAAATAAAAAAAGTTTTGAATTTAAGATGGATTGTATGTAGAATAAGGGTAGGTATGTGAACACCATCAAATCCAACCTTTAAGAAACATATTAAGAAAATCAAATAAAGGCTTTGAGTTATGCAAGAGAACCTAGAACATTTAACTAATTTTGATCAAATATGTCATTTTAATAACTATTATTGTAAATAATTCTTATCAAGTATGTTATTTTAATAAATATTATTGCAGCCAATATATCAAACAAGACAAAAGGCTAATTTATAAAAAAAATGATGTTGAAGATGCTATTTTCTTTATATTATTCTTTCTTTAAACACAACTAACTAAATTAAATTTCAGTAAACCTTACAATAGTAAACAATTCCAGATTTGCTTATAGATCCTTGACAAAAAAGAGTAACCAAACTTGAAATGCCAAGAAAAACTGTATTGGAGAAACCACAACCAAATTGTGGCAATAACCAAATACAACTAACTGTAAGGCCTTGTTGACATGATTATTCACTAAAGATCTAGATTATTATTTTGAAATCAAAGACAATTACATTGATTTAATTCCATTTGAAACCATGTATTTTAGATGACTTAAGGCACATACTCTTATTAGTCATGAGAATGTAGATAAAAGATTGGGTTGTCGCCTTATCTCTAGGCCACAACTTGTCATGTTACCCCAACAAGAGGAGAAATCAAAACAGTGAACAAGCAACCACTAACACCCCATAAAGACCTTTGAACTCCCTCTTTTTATCCAATTTTTGCAAAGCTAGAGAATGATGTTTTGACTGTGAAGATGTCGAAGACTACTCCTGATGTTGTTGGTGGTGGGAATGTTAGAAGGACTGACATTGACATCGTTTAGAATATGCAACTATAGATGATGACACAAACTCGAAAGCATTTATGCTCTCATGATCTAAAGTAGTAGTAGTTGGGATTCAATTGCAGAGAGCTTTGATATTAAGTGTTTGGCAAGGATTATTTCTTGGTCGATCAACAATTTTAAAGACCTTTCAATTGGATCACAAATTATAGGGATTTAGGTAAATTCACTGTCAACAATTCACTATCAATAAATTCACCTTCAACAATTCATTGTCATGACAAATTCATCTCGTGGAAATTTTTTCGCCATGAATTGTTGGTGAATTATTGGCGGTGAATTTTCTACGAGATGAATTTGACAATGAATTTTTAGAAAAAGTAATCTTCCTTTAACAAGTTGAAATTTTATTAGTAAAAGAAGCAACTAAAATGAACGACTTAGTTAAATGAGGTATATAGCTTAGATTGTGGTGGCTAGATCAATTGAGTTCTTGAAGGTATTTGCTAAATATTGGTTGGTATCTTGTTGGTCACAAATATGTGGATCCAAGTCTTTGGATTTTTAGGTTATATTCCTTGTTAAGGATTGAGGGAAAGCCTTGATCGAAGATATCCCATGAGAATGTTTTTGATAAGATTAGCAACATTTACAGGGTGCTGTACCCTTTACACAGAAAGTTCAAAGGGCCAAAGGAAAGCCTAGTTGAAACAAAACTTGAACTAGAAGAACAAACAGAAACAACTGACCAATAGCAGTAGAACAATCAAAAAATTAGACAACCCTCGAACCAGAGGGGTCCAAACTGACTCCCCGAACCGAGGCAGTGAAGGGGCAATGGATTTGGGGAGACCCTTCTTCTTCCGCAGCACAACCGACCAGGATGGCTCAGAATCAAGAACTAATGAGTGAGGTGAAGGGATAGCCACCTCGGGAGAGGAGCCACCACATAGCAAGGGAGCCGACAATGAAGCAACAAAGATAGGAGCAAACAAAGGTCTAACAAAGTCGGTCAACGTAGGACATGCAGGTTCTGACAGAACAACATTAGAAGAAGGCTCAAACGACACAGAGACAATAGAAGGCTCCACAGAAGGGATAGCCGAAAGAGGGTTCTGGGAAGTCATGGGAGGGTTAGCCTCCAAAGAGGAACTAACCGAACGAACTCCTGAAGGAGGAGAACCCACAATGAGATGGTCTGAGAGATAATCCTTCCACCAAGTTGCAGTGCCCTTGCGGCAGGCAAGAGGGCAGATAGAGGCCAAGTGACCCACCGAAAAACAACTCCTACATCGAAAGGGGAGACCCTCATAGTCCAAGAGCTGCTTCCACGGTTTGTCCTCCACCAGTAAGACCACATAACCATGGAGAGGTTTGGAGATGTCCAAATCGACTAACAACCGAGCTACCGTAGTATGCCCAAGCTCCTGAGTTGTAGAGTCCACCATTAAGAAGCATCCAATTGTGTTGCCAATATATTCATAACAAGATTCCTCCCAAAATTGGAGAGGGAGATTCGACAGACAGACCCAAACAAGTCTGGTGTTCAATGGCTCCATAAGGAGATTGAACGAGCATGACCAAGGCCTGATGGACAGAGAATGAATGCCCCACATCCAACCCCTGTCAAACATATAGTTTCTTTCAACAGAGGAAGCAAAGGTAGCAATAAAAAATCCCCTAGCACTAGGGTAGACCTCGATCTCCCCAGAGACCAATGGCTTCCAGGAGTTTGAAACCTAAGTATGGAGATCGGGGAGGGAAGGCCACAGGCCATTAAACTTGCAAACCACACCCTGTGCCAAATAATAAACCTCATTCTGAACTACATTAGACCCATAGACCACCATAGGAGAATCCTGGGCACAGGGCAAAGGCCGACGAGCTTGAGTAGGGGGACGAGCACCCACCTTAGTAGCCTCTGAAAAGGATTTCGCACGGTTAGAAGAACCCCCAACAGGAGGAGGGATAACCAACCCAAGAACAAAGTTTGCCACAATAGCAGCAGACAAGGCCACCAGAGAAGGGATAACCCGCACACCACTAGGAGAGGGCACCCCAAGATCTGAAGATAAAGGGTGACCAACAGAAGGGCCCCCATTGGCCACACCCCCGTCAGATGAAAATGTGCCTTGGCCAAGCACATCGGCCACAAACGCGTCCTCACCCAAGCCACCAATTTCGTTTGAAAGCAGTTCAATTTTTTTTTTCAAGCTCGACAACACTCCGAACTAACCGACCCCAACAATCGCGCCCAATCCCAGAGCATCGACGCCATTTGTAGTTCACTAAAGGACATCACAATTCTCATCCACACACACCCCGCAAGCATCAGGACCCACGTCCGGTGACCACCCAGGAAAACCAATCGCAACCCCAACGCACACAAAGCCGTTAGTAGAAAACGCCCATTGGGCAACACCGACAATGCTCCTGCTCACAAGCATTTTGAAAAGAAATATGGATTATCCCATGAGAATGTTGATATCTTTGAAGAGTGCTTCTTTTGACCGCATTTTTCCATTACCTTATTCTTCCTTTTAAAGTGTCGGATCATGATGATGGTATTAGGTTGGCTGATTTGTCTTTATGAATATCATTGTTGTTTGATCAAAAGAGGTTCAAATGTAATCTCTGTGAGGAAGAATTTGTTCAAATGTACTATCTATTTGTAACAAGTGCCAAGAATAAAAAGTCTATAGGAGGAAGTGCAAGATTAGCATCGTGCACATAGATAAGCATAAACATTGTGCAATCTTGAAAGGTGTGTTGGGGTGTATATTACATATGCACAGTTAACTACTAGTATCACATGGTATTCCTATATTATGCATAAATAATTAAGATGGTGTTAGGGGACAAACTCATATATATACACCAAGATAGTAATGCTTTAGAGAGTTCCAACAACCAATTTGTTATGCAAGTCAATAGAACAGTACACAAGTTTCTTATAATTTGCAAATGAATTAATTGCTAGTATTTGTTTGCAGGTGGTAGTGCACAGGTTGCAACAATGGGTGGAGGACTTAGTGTGCTTTGGGTGAGATTACAAAAGATGTTATTGGATGTGGGTTCATAAGTGTTTAGTCATAGAATATTTTATGTTAAAATATAATTATTAACATTTTGGCTATGTTGTCGGGACCCTTTCAAAATTTTTACACTATTTAAGCATGGTTTGGTAAGTTACACTCCTTGATATCCATTGTTGGTGGTCAAGCAAGGTCAAATAATCTATAAGCAAGATCCAATAATGGTGAGAAAATAAGTTTTTTGTTTCACTATACAAAGATCTTATTGGCTTGTAGATTGGATAAAACAATGGATTGGAGTGGACATGTGAGAATCTTGTACATTTGTAGAGGTTGGATATAGTTTGGAGGTGTTTCATGGATACTTTTAAGAAAGATTCTGTACGTAGTTACACATTACAATTTGTAGTTTTGAATTATAGCCTAGTCGACTAGGTGTTACAAAAGTTTCTCACATCAAACAGATGTAAATTTTTATGCCAAAGATTTTTGGGTGAAGATGTTGCTAATTGGAAAGTACGCTGAAACCCTCACTATGGAGTAGTTTCCTTCTATGCAAGAGGGTATATAGTGAAAAAGGTGACAAATTCAAGACTTAGGAATAGTAGAGTATAAGTATTAAAGGCAGTAGTTTAAGTGCAAAATGATTGGAGCATAATAGGTAGTGGAATTAAATAAGATAAGATACATTCATGACCTTGTAGGAGGAATGATTGAGGGAGGCACAATGGACACAAAGAATGTGGTGCAAAGAAGGAAGTGTTGATATAAAAGATCAAGAAAAATACTAGAATTTGAGTTTGTAGATACACAAAAGCAAGAAAAGGGAAGTGTGTTGTAGCAAAAGAGTATGAGGGAACACCACTTGCACCTCAATGGTCAACCAATAAGATGTATGCACACTTAGATGGAGAAGAGTTGATCATGAACACCACCCCTTACAATACATATTCGTTATCTAATACATATTTCGATGATAGTTAGGTAGCTATTTCATTTGTAAGGAATAAATGAAGTCAGGGGTTAGGTAATGTGTAAATAATAATCAATTTGGTATATGAACACTTGATTGATGTAAAATTTGATTATGTTAGGTTCCAATTAAGATTATAGTTTTCTCTATTTTGCATCTAGACTAGTTAATTGCATAGTTGAATCGATGTACTTGTTCAAATATATTATATGCTCATACCTTGGTTGGGGAGTCAATCCTTATTGCAACAAAAAAAAATGGGAGAGGATGCCCCTCTTCACTGGAAGGCTTATGAAATATCCTAGTTTGTGAAGATTATTATCAATTTTGCAAACTTAATTAGTTTATTTACTGCCGCTCTAGGATGCACACAAGACTAGTATACAAAACATGACTCTTATGGTACATAGGTCAATTTGGATGAAATTAAGAATATTTTACAAGATTTTGAGTAACTAGAACTTGAAAATGCAAATATAGTTGCATTGAAGGAGTTGAAGCAACCATCAAGTGAATCAATTTGAAAATATGATAAGCATTTCAATGAGTTGGAAATATTATGTAGGACATTGATTCAACAAGAATTCCATTAGAGGCCTAAATTAAAAAAATGCATCTTCTCAACCCAAAAAGAGACCCTATAGGATGTGTTGCACTTAGAAGTTGTCAAAGAACTGTTGCAAGCATGGATGGGTTTGGTGGTGTTTTCATTGATGTTAACATAATTCAGGTTGTTGCAGATGGTATAGAAGTGCTTAGAGTACATGGAGCTATATTTATGAAGTGGTAGTTGTGTTTTTTCCAAGTTCTTTTGAGAAAATTTGAGAAATAATGAAAGCAGTGTTGAAGTGTGTTCTGAGTGTGCTCCTGCTCCGGTATTGTGCTATGCATTTCTCCTGTGTTGATCTTATGCCTGTGCAGATTTGTAAGTGTGTTCATAAGCTTCAATGGATCGTATATCCCAAGTTTTAGCTTCTGGGTTGATGGAGAGTAGGAGATATGTTCAGCAGTGTGTGAACTGGTTTTCCAGAACTATTTGTTTGTGGACTGGGAGAAATGTTTTGGCCCCGTAGTCCTCTAATATCTAGTTTCAGATCTTGCGGATCTAGGAGATGACTCTTTTTGATGGTTTATAGGTTGTGACAAATTTTCTTGTGGTTTGGCACTCCGAAAGACCTGCTCCAGAGCTCCTATGTTTTTGTTGGTTGGTCCGGTTGGACTGGTGAAGTGTTCTCTGCGAATCAAGTTTGTTGTAATTACCGCGAATGTACCTGAGGTGTTCTCAGAGATGGTGAAATGTCTGATGAAGCATGTTGAATAATCCACGTGTGATTATCTTGTTGGAGAAGCATATACTTCAAAGATTATTGGTGTTTTCATTAGGTTTGGTTGACTTGGTGTTTACACGTTACATTAAGCCTTTGCATCAATTTGAGAAAGCCTGTGCGTGATCCAAGATGTTGCTTGGGTCCTAAATTAAATATGTAATTGGTCCTCTCACATTCTTATCCACCACGGGAATGTTGAGTAGCCGACCTAGTTTGAATTTGAAATTGTATATCCAACCTTGGTGAATGTTTCTAAGGTTGAAGATGGTATAAAAGAAAATGAAGTTGTGGCAAATTTCATATCCATCCATCATTCGATTCAAGCAAGAGGAGTGTGCAAAGAAGTGCAAAAAATAGAGTGCGGAAGAGCGAATTGAGGCAATAATACAGTAAGGTGTTAGATTCCTGAAAGCAGTGAATTGATGGCATCTTACAATCTTCTGATCAAGTTGCGAATGTGTGGAACCCTAATGGTGGATCTTCATTTATCTCTTTTCTATTTTTCTGTAGGTAGTGAGCGTCCTTTCTGGATAGTGAGTCCTTCTCAAGGCAGTAAGCCCTTAATTTGGGTAGTGAGCCTTTGTATTTGGGCAGTGAGCCCTCTGGCAGTGAGCCTTTGTATCCGGTATTGCATTGCTACTATATTGTGAGTTAATCCTCACCGTGGTTTTTCCCTCATTGAGTTTTCCAAGTAAATCTGGTGTCTCTGGTGTTTTCTTTTTGTTATTTTCATTTCACGTTTACACTTAATAACAAATTGGAGTTAAGGTGAAAAGATTAAGTTTATAAGTAAAGTAATTTGATACAACTAATTCACCCCCCCCTCTCAGTTGTCTTGTGCATTTCAACAATTGGTATCAGAGCTCTGGTTCCTCGGTGAAAAGATTAACTTCCTAAGGTAGGTCAGATGGTGCACAAGTTGTAGATTCCTATTTTTGATGGAGCTGATTACAGTGACTGGAAAGAACAAATGAGAAGTTATCTGATTTCACTTAGTTTCAATACCTAGAAAGTTGTGGAGACAAATTATGTGATACCAACAATTGGTCCTTCCTCTACTGATGAGGATGCAACTTTTGAAGAGAATGAAAGAGCAAGGTATGCTATCTTTAGTGCTTTATCTAAACCTGAAAGAACAAAAGTTATTTCTCTGGCTATTGCTCATGAAGTATGGACAAAATTGAAAGACATTTATGAAGAGAATGATAGAGTAAAGTTGTCAAGGAAACTAACTGCTAAGCAAAAATTTGAGAACTTGAGAATGGAAGATGGAGAAGACATTGCAAGCTATTATCAAAGATTTGAACTTATAGCAACAAAAATCAAGAATCAAGGTGGTACCATGATAGATGAAGATATAATTGAGAAGATCTTGATGACCTTACCAGACAATTACAGTGAAAAAGTTTCTGCTGTTGAAGAACAATATGATCCAAAGACATTTTCTAAGGAGCATCTATTTGGTGTCCTGACTGCATTTGAAATGAGAAAATTTGCAAGAGATAAGGAGAAGACTGAAACGACCTTTAAAGTAATGAAGACAAAAGATGATCCAGATGATGATGATACTAAAGATCTTGAAGCAAATTTCACAAGGAGATTGAAGAAAGGTACTGGTAAATACAAAGGTAAGTTGTCTTTTAAGCATTTTAGTTATGGAAATATTGGTCATTATGCATCAAGATGTCCTAATAGAGCTACACAAAAGAAGAATAAAGACAATAACAACAATTACAAAGATAAGAAGGATAATAAGTTCAAGAAGTTGTATTATGTCAGGGAAGATGCATGAATTTATGATGATGAATCTGACTTTGAGGAAGATAAAGATCAATGTTTATTTCTAGCCCTGGAAAAGAAATTTGCAAAGGAATTCAGTCCGGAGAGCAAGAAGGATGAAACATAAGGTACTTTGGTAACTGCTTTTCATGCCAGACATGATGCAAATTTTTGGGTAATTGACAACGGATGTTCAAATCATATGACTGGAGATAAGAGTAAGTTTACTAAACTTGAGAAATATGATGGAGGAATAGTCATGTTTGGAGATGACTCTAGTGCTAAGATTGTTGGTAAAGGAATAATTAGATTTGATGGAAAACACAATACTAACGATGTTTATTATGTAAAGGGTTTAAGGAATAATCTCTTAAGTGTTGGAAAAATGTGTAGAAAAGGTTTTAAGCTTGTGTTTCAGGATAACACTTGTGAGATCAGAAAAGGATCCAAAACTATGGTAGCAGCTAGAAGAAGAACTCATGGAAACATCTATCAACTTAAAAGTGGTGATGGTCAGTGTTTTGTTTCTCAAATCAGTGAGAGTTGGCTCTAGCACTGGAGGATGGGACATGTGAATTTTTATAATTTGGTTAGGATTAGTTCTAGGGAAGTTGTCAGAGATCTTCCTAGAATCACAAAGCCTTCAAATTCAATCTACAAAAGTTGCCAGATGGGAAAACATACAAGAAACAGTTTTAAAGGAAAGGATCAATCATCTATCAAAATGATAGAATTAATCCATATAGACCTCTATGGTCCTACAAGAACAAGAAGCCTAAGTGGTGACATGTAATTTATGCTCTTGATTGATGATTACTCTAGGATGACATGGGTTACATTTCTTAGAGAAAAGGCTCAGGCTCTTGATAGATTCAAAGTATTTAAGGAGAAAGTAGAAAATGAGGAAAACCTAAGAATTAAATGCTTAAGGTCTGATAGAGGTGGATAATTTACTTCTGGTGAGTTCAATGCATTCTGTGAAGAACATGGAATAAAAGGACATTATTATGCTCCTAGAACCCCTCAACAAAATGGAGTTGTGGAAAGAAAGAACCAGACCGTTCAAGAGGCTGCCAAAATTATGATGAAAGAAGCAAATGTTTCTGATGTGTATTGGAGAGAAGCAAGTCATATTGCTGTTCACATTCTTAACATAGTTTAGATAAGAGGTAACAACACTAAGACCTCTTATGAGTTATGGACTGGTAAGGCTCCTACTGTTAAATACTTTAAGGTATTTAGAAGTAGATGTTACATTAAAAGAGAAGAATAAAATTTTGGAAAGTTTGATGCTGGATGTGATGAAGGAATTTTCCTTGGATATTCAAATAACAACAAGGCTTACAGATGTTTTAATAAGAGACTGAAGAAAATAATTGAAAGTGCTAATGTGAAGGTTGATGAAGCTATGTATAGACTAGTGGAAATAAATGAAGTTGAACCTAATGATCCTATTTGCGTGCAAATACAAGAAGAAGAAAAAGAAGAGACTTCAGAACCTACACCCAAGACTCCTACATATGTTCAGATAAATCATCCAGAGGAACAGATAATTGGAGACAAAAGTGAAGGAGTGAAGACAAGAAGCAGAATAGTTGAGGTAAACTTGTGTTTACTTCCTAAAAATAGAACCTAAGATTGTGAATGAAGCATGTAATGATGAAAGCTAGGTTAGAGAAATAAAAGAAGAACTACAATAGGTAGAGAAGAATGAGACATGGGAACTAGTCTCTAGACCTGCAAACAAGAATATAATTGGTTTAAAATGGGTATTCAAAAACAAGTTGAATGAAGATGGTGAAGTGGTAAGAAATAAAGAAAGACTTGTATGTAAAGGATATTCACAGGTTGAAGGAATAGATCTTGAAGAAAATTTTGCACTTGTAGCAAGAGCAGAGGCCATTCAGATGTTCTTGGCATTTTTTAGCTCATAAAGACTTCAAAGTGTATCAGATGGGTGTCAAGTTTGTATTTCTAAATGGAGAATTGGAAGAAGAAGTATATATAGAGCAACTGAAAGGTTTTCAAATGTCAGACAAACCGTACATGGTTTGTAAGTTAAAGAAGGCATTATATGGATTGAGACAAACTCCCAAAGCTTGGTATGCTAGATTGGATAGATACTTGACAAAGCGGGGATTCAACAAAGGGTTCGTAAACAACAATATTTACTTCAAGGTTGAGAAAGACAAGATACTAATAGTTGTGGTATATGTTGATGACATCATCTTTGGTGGAAATGAAGGTATGTGCAAGATATTTTATGAAGAGATGCAAAAAGAATTTGAAATGTCTATGATTGGTGAACTAAATTTCTTCCTTGGACTTCAAGTAAACCAAACTAACAAAGGGATATTCATTTCATAATCTAAGTATGTTAAGGAATTGTTAAATAAGTTTGGAATGGATGACTCCAAACCAGTGTGTACCCCTATGGTAACTGGATGTAAGCTAAGTAAGGAAGATGAATCTGCTAAAGTTGATCAGAGCATGTACAAATCCATGATTGATGGAATGTTGTATCTTATTGCCACTAGACTGAACATTATGCATGCAGTCTGTTTAGTTGCAAGATTTCAAGCAGAACCGAAGGAAGCACATGTTGCAACTGTGAAAAGGATATTCATATATCTTAAAGGAACTCCAGATTATGGGCTATTGTTTCTGAAGGATAAATATTTCACTTTGAATGCCTACACTGATGCAGATTGTGTTGGTTATGTAGATGACTGGAAAAGTACAAGTGGTGGTGCATTCTTTCTTGGAAGAAGATTAGTTTCATGGTTGAGCAAGAAACATGATTCGGTTTCTTTATCCACTGCAGAAGAAAAGTATATTGCAACAACATCCTGCTGTACACAAGTATTGTGGATGAAGCAAATTTTAATGGACACAGGTGTGGTGATTGATGAACCTATATCTATATTCTATGACAATATAAGTGCTATAAAAATTTCAAAGAATCTAGTGATGCATTCTAGAACAAAGCACATATCCATCAAGTATCACTTCTTGAGGGAGAAGGTATTGCAGAATGAAGTTAGACTTGAATATGTAACTACCAAGGAACAAGTTGTAGACATATTCACTAAGGCCCTTCCAAAGGATAATTTTGAGTATCTCAGAGGGAAGTTAGGGGTTTCTACCTCTCCTTTTTTGGACTAAGTGCACATGGAGGTGCATTAGTCCAGTGGATTCACAGTCTTTTGGTTTGGATTGATGATTGAGGTCTACTCCTTAGGGGGAGTAGAGAAGTGCATTGTTGCAATATGTGATGTGGGTGTACTCCTAAGGGGGAGTGAATAAAGCTTTATATGGCAAGAATTTCATTTTCCATTGATGTCAAAGGGGGGAGAGAATCATGTGAAAATTTTATGCTTGGCGGGTTGTCGCTTCTGAAAAGCATGTATGCTGTCTTTGATGGTTTTTCACATCATGTGTTGCCATCAATGACAAAGGTTGAGATTGTTGCAAGTATGTATGTGTTTGGTGGTGTTTTCATTGATTTCAACATAGTTTAGGTTGTTGCAGATGGTATAGAAGTGCTTAGAGTATATGGAACTATATTTATGAAGTGGTATTTGTGATTTTTCCAAGTTCTTTTGAGAAAATTTGAGAAACAATGAAAGCAGTGTTGAAGTGTGTTCTGAGTGTTCTCTGGTATTGTGCTCTACATTTATATTGTGCTCTACATTTATCTTGTGTTGATCTTATTCCCATGCGGATTTGTAAGTGTGTTCATAAGCTTCAATGGATCGTATATCCTGAGTTTTAGCTTCTAGGTTGATGAAGAGTAGGATATATGTTCATCGGTGTGTGAACTAGTTTTCCATAACTATTTGTTTGTGGATTGGGAGATGTTTTGGATTTGTAGTCCTATGATATCCAATTTTAGATCTTTCAGATATGGGAGATGACTCTTTCTAATGGTTAATGTGTTCTGACAAATTTGCTTGTGGTTTGGCGCTCCAGAAGACCTGCTCCAGAGCTCCTGTGTTTTTGTTGGCTAGTCCGATTGGACTGGTGAAGTGTTCTCTGTGAATCAAGTTTGTTGTAATTGTTGTGGATGTACCCGAGGTGTTCTTAGAGATGGTGAAACTTTTGATGAAGTGTGTTGAATAATCCACGTGTGATTATCTTGTTGGAGATGCCTGTACTTTAAAGATTATTGGTGTTTTCATTAGGTTTGGCCAACCTGGTGTTTACACATTACATTAAGCCTTTGCATCGATTTGAGAAAGCATGTGAATGATCCAAGATGTTTCTTGGGTCCTAAATTAAATATGTAATTGGTCCTCTTAGATTCTTATCCACCGCAGGAATGTTGAGTAACCGACCCAATTTGAATTTGAAATTGTATAACCGACCTTGGTGAATGTTTCTAAGGTTGAAGATGGTATAAAAGAAAATGAATTTGTGGAAATTTTTATATCCATCCATCATTCGATTCGAGCAAGAGGAGTGTACGAAGAAGTGCGAAAATTAGAGTGTGGAAGAGCGAATTGAGGCAACAGTACTTTAAGGTGTTAGATTCCTGAAAGCAGTAAGCTGATGGCATCTACAATATTTTGATCAGGTTGCGAATGTGTGGAACCCTAGTGGTGGATCTTCATTTATCTCTTTTCTATTTTTCTGTAGGTAGTGAGCCTCCTTTTTAGATAGTGAGTCCTTCTCAAGGCAATGAGCCCTTAATCTGGGTAGTGAGCCTTTGTATTTGGGCAATGAGCCCTCTGGCAGTGAGCCTTTGTATCTAGTATTGCATTACTACTATATTATGAGTTAATCCTCACCATGGTTTTTCCCTCATTAGGTTTTCCACGTAAATCTAGTATCTCTAGTGTTTTCTTTCTGTTATTTTCATTTCATGTTTACACTTAATAACAAATTGGTGTTAAGGTGAAAAGATTAAGTTTATAAGTAAAGTAATTTGATACAATTGATTCACCCCCCTCTCAGTTTTCTTGTGCATTTCAACAAGAACCTCAATGTTATGGATTAAATGTTAAATGTACAAGACAACTAAGAGGGGGGGGGGGGGGTGAATCAGTTGTACCTTAAAACTTCAAAACCCTTACAAACATTTAGATCCAAATTCATTCAATTAACCCTTAAATTGTTATAATAATTCAACATCAAAAGTAATTAGCAGAAACTGAAATTGAAACTTAATCAACACCATACACAAGAGGACACTAGATTCATGGGGAAAACCCAAGATGGGAAAAACCACGGCGAGGATTAGTTCACAATATAAAGTAATATCAACACCGAATACATTAGGGCTCACTTCCCAAAGAGAGAAAGGCTCATTGCTAGAATAGAAGAGAAGATAGAGAAGAATGTTACACAGAGAAATCCATCTCAATGCATCAGAGAAATCCACCACAACATCACCAACACCTTCGTAGCTTGACTGAAGAATTATAGATACCTTCTGCTCACTACATCCAACAATCTAGCACATGAAAGCTCGCATTGTACTTCTCAAATTCACACTCTAACATTTTGTAATTCACATCATTTGTATCATAATTATCTCTCTTCACATCCCTCAACACCTCAACTCATATTTATATAATATTCAACCTTGAAATCATTCTCCAAGGTTGGATATGCACATAAACCATGAAAATTCAAATTAGGTTGGCACCAAAACATTTCCATGGCAGATAGAAGTGAAGGCAAACCACACCATTTCTTATCTGGGACCCAAATCTATAACACCACATTGCAACACGCTTCTAAAAACAATAAACATCCACCACAATTAGTGTAAACACCAAGGTCGATTGTTACTCGTGTAAACACAATTAAGCTTTTAAGTAAATATTTCCTTTGATCCAACAACAACTCTCAGACAACAAATGTCACTTGGAAAACAATTTGGAATATTCCACAAATACACTGAAATCCAACAAACTCCTTCGCAACAACTTAGACCTGAGGAATGTACACACCCAATACACTTAAACAACTCTGTCATACGCTGTAACTTAAGAAACTAACTTCCAAAGAACCAAACCTCAAACAACTTTGATTGAAGAAATATACCAACACTATTAACACACCTTCAGATCTGCAAGAATTGAGACCAAACTGTAGAGAAATGCGGAGCAAAAACATTTCTCCCAGACACCTCTGCAACACATAGTTCACACAATGGTGAACACAACTTCCTCTGCATAATGATCCATCACACTAATTTTGGATACAAAACCTTTGAACACCTATGAACAACATATCTGAAACACATACATAGATCTTCAACCTAGAAGAAATGTGAAGCAACACTAGAACCCTTTTTCTTAACCCAAAACACACTACAACTCACTGTTTCCCCTTTTTATAAAATTTTCTCAAAATAATTTGGAAACCAAGCACTAGGAACACATCCTCATCATATCCATCACTTCCTCAACCATAGATAGAAGCTTATCAAAAAAACACTATAGGTTGACACCAATAGCTTACTAATGACAACATAATGCAACTAATCAAAGCATCATTAATGCAAACAACATAGACAATACCAAAAACTACACATACTCTTACAACAATTTTATTCTCATAATGACAACACAAGCTTGTTGACATCAATGACAACACCAACTGCTCATACTTGCAACCTTAACATCATGGCTGGAAGAAAATATCAATTAGATGGTCATACACATGGAGTAGTTGGCAAGTGCACAAGAATCTAAGTGTGGATTATGGTGAACAAAATTCCACTTAGAAGAACATGAAATGATTGGTTATTTGATGGTGAGATCTCAAACAATTAGTATTTTTCAATTTCTACCTCGATGAATTCTAGATTGTGTGATTTAAAATGAACATCATGACACCTTATCTTTCACCTTCCTATAAAAGATGAAAGGTGTAACAAAAAATTAGTGGTGTAATTTTTTTTTCTCATTACACAAAAAATTGTCGAGTTATACATAATGTACACAAAGCTAGGGGAAACTAGGTCTTGAATGCAAGTGTGTAGCCTTCATGTATACAATATGAAATTGTAGTGTACACCACAACCATATTATAAACCAAAAAGATGAACCTTAGCAAAAAAATATGCCTCCAATATATTATCTTCTTGGTTAGCAAGGACATGGCGAAAGACACCAAGGTCTTATTGCATTAATTTATGATGCAACATCACAAAAGTGCACTTGAGAATCCTAGATGGTTGGAACCATGGATGCTTTCAACAATTATTTTTGGGAGTATATATTGATTAAGATATGTTATGATGGGTGTAAGGTTTGGGATGAATGCATCTTTTGTATTGTGGGAATACAGGACTACATATATGTGGTTAATAGGATATACACCATTATAATTTGTCTATGGGAAGGAAGTGATGGTGCTAATTGGATTTTTGGTACATAGGTTATAGATTGTATAGATTTTGTGCGTTTAGACAATTAGGGGTCCTTGTGTGCCCATTTGGACATTCTTGACCACCTAGAAGAAAAAAAATTACTTGCACATTGGGGTTAAACAATTGACAAAAAGTACATAAGGCTTGAGATGATCAACATATCAAACACAAGGAGTTTCAGATTGGAAGAATAGTATTTTCAATGGCATCTATCCAAATTGAATGTTGGTTGGAATAATACATCATTAGACAATAATGACACATGCCATAGTCATATTAGAGAAACTTAATCTAATGGTCAATGGTAGTCTTCTTAATCCATACTATGATTGACCCCTTGTTAGTTTTATTTTATTACAACTAATAAGGTTGTTGTGGCCATTAGATTGTATCATGATTTTATTTTCAACAGTTTATTTTTACAAAGTTCATTTTCATTTTGATTATTGAACGTGCAAATATATTTATACATGCATATATGCACACATTTTGCATAAAGTACTAACCAAGGGAAATAATTAAATAAAAACCACATTCACTTTGTGACTAATCATCATTGAGGAGGAGAATGCATTGCACAAATAAGATTTTTGGGTTTACAAGTTCTAAAGGTGCTGGGATATAGATATGGGATGCACAAGAGATGTACATGTAAGAAATAAGGAGGACTAGCTCATACTATTTCACAAATAATTGAGTAATATATATTATATACTAGCATTAGTTAACATTGGTTGGGGTCCATATTCTTTGTAAGTCACCTCATGCTAAATTAGAATAAAAATATTCATCCCACATGTATGGGGTGGTAATACTAATTTTTATCTGGACTCCATATTGTAATGAATTAGCAATTTAAAAACATCTTGAATATATTATAGTTGGAGATGTTATTCAATTGGAAGATTTCTCCCTTGAAATGACACTATGAACACTAATATATTCTAATTTTTGTTATATTGATGCATTTTTCTTCTTAATTGAAATCTCTTAATGCATACTATATTATGTAGGGTCTTATTTCTGTTTGAAAGTTTCTAGTAAGTGTTATTAGAGCTCTTTCTTGGGCTCTTTGGTGATTCTCAAATTTTCTCATGAAAGTGCATAAAAATGAATGTTATAGGTTAATAGCCTCTTACATGATTGGGTGCAAGTTTTGATTCATTAAACTAGGGGAAGTATTAGGGCTCAAAATTAACACAAAATTCATTATGAGTACCCTAAGAACCCTCAAGTAGTTTGAATAGGAGGGAATTTGGTAGTCAAAAGGGTCAATGACCTCACACCCTATATTTTTTGTAGTTTTTACCCTATGTATACAATGAGATTTTGTTAAGAGTTTGTAGACACTAAAATTATGTATACACTAATTTTTGTAATATATCTCATGTAACATTTAATGCACTTACCATCTCTTAAGCCATTAAAATAATTAATATTATCTTGTATATCATAATGAAATTCATTAAATAATATTTATGGTTTAATTAATTAAATTAAAATTAAAATGTAAATTATCCATATTTAAATCAATCTAAATCCTCAATTATGCCTCATGAGTTAACTATCCAATAAAAATAGTTTACTAAATAATCAATTTAACCAACTCACCAATCAAAATAGTTAACCAAATAATTAATTTAGCTAACTCACTATTGACAAGCCAATTAATTTGGCCAACTCAAGATAAAAAATTAATTAAAAAATCAAACAATTATCAACTAACCAATCAAATGAGTTGACTACTTAGTCATATCCACCCCTTTTAAATTCATTCCACCTCTCCCCATCATATCCACCAATTGTGGATCAAAGGAATGATATAAGATTAAATCACTACTATTCAATTTCCTCTAAAAAAATCTATAAATTAGAGATTAATCCTTCATTTCCACAACCCCAAATTGAACAAGTATATGCCATTTTCCATTCGAGGTTTGCATCTAGTGTTAGAATATTGTTTTAAACATTATTTTCAATTCTTAGTTATATTTTTATTCTCATGCTTAAATTTGACATGCTCAGTGGGAGCCTTGTCTTGAGCTAATTTCTTGATTGCAAGCTCAAATTTATGACATTTTTTGTAGGTTTTGAGTGTTGGACTATGATTGTAATGAATCCTTTGAGCCTAAGAATTATGACTCACTCCAACAATAAGAATGGTTTTTACTTGGGTTGCACAAAGGTATTTAATAATTTATTATTGTAGGTTTTGAAGATTTTTTTTATGAATAATGCAAAACAAAATGGAACATCGACATACTATTGATTTCATTGTTGAGCATTGCCTTGGCGGAGAAAATTATTAATATCCTTAAAAAACAAATCAAATTTTCTTTGTTGATGATATTTTATAGGTGAAATCATGTATTTGCTGATTATTTTGTATTGGAGGTGATATCATCGTATTGTAGAAAATATATGAAATCATTGTATCATTAGAGGTATTTTTTAAGATAATATTTTATATTGTTAGAGCATATTGTTTAGGAAAACTATTACCTTCAAAATTATATTATTGTCCCTATGCATTTCTACTAATGCAAAATATGGAGACAAATTCAATACATCATAAAATATCTATTGTATAGGATCTAGGGCTAACAAGAGTATGGAGCACCTCCTTATTTAGGTTGTGTTAGCGAATGAATTGGATCATGATAAATATTCTCAAAATAAATAACTCTTAGCCTCGATTAGCACTAGTATCAGTCCGCTAACAACTCTGGAAAGACCACAATTGCATTGTGGCTTTCCTCTGAATTTTGGAGGTACAACTCCCTCGCGTTATTTTTAATGAATTAATCTAAACTAAAGAAAATTGTTATGCTTTTAACTAGAAAGCATAAAAGGTAACTAACACTAGTTCATAAAAATGACACTCGTGCGAGAGCAAGAAACATAGCCATAAGCAATCAGCACAAAGAATGAAAAACTTATATCTATCACATCAGAGAAGATAATGTCACACTGCAATAAATGGCAACCCATAACCAATCCCACAAAGAAGAAATAAATATATGCACATGTAATGCTAAGATCAACGTACTAAAACTGCCATCAAATTCACAATACTAAGATCATAAACTATTACAGCTGAGCATAAATGCAAATACCTCTTGATAACACCCCTAGGTGTATATCCAAAGAATCCCTATCAATGTCTCTATTCACCAATAAATAGCAAGCCAACCTCACTGAACGGTCGCCAAAGCCGTTACCAAATTTGGAAATGTTCTTATCTATTCTTTACCTTGAAACCACTAAAAATGGATCAACATCATTAACCTGGGGAATGAAATAGCATCGGGCAAGAAAAATGATCTTTATCTTACCAACGGTTGCCGAATGACCCTTCGCATAATTGAATAATTAATACAACCTCAAGGGAAAAAAATACAACATCATGT
This sequence comes from Sequoiadendron giganteum, assembly GCA_007115665.2. NCBI lineage: Eukaryota > Viridiplantae > Streptophyta > Pinopsida > Cupressales > Cupressaceae > Sequoiadendron > Sequoiadendron giganteum. The sequence continues at coordinate 29,121,936 of CM021101.1, forward strand.
GTCTATTGCTCGATTGGAAATGCAATTTAAATTGATTCGAATCAACCTTTACTTGAACTGAATTGTTGTTGGTTAAATTTCCTTGGGGGAAAGCATCAATGTCCAATCAATCTTCTATAAAATTCAGCTAGTGTTACCACCCTTCATCATTTAGGAGCAACAAACATGGCGAGCACCCAGAGTGATGGCGATTTTGCAAGTGACTTCCTTGTCTTGGAGGAGATTGAGTGTAGCCCACTTTTTAGGCATCTATCAGACCAACTAAAGGAGGTCTTCATGGTGTAGAGTGAGGTAGAAGAGGAAGTGCTTCACAACATTCTGGGCGAAGCATTTTTGAACCAAGCGCATGTGCACAACATTGGTACCATGTTGGAGAGCTTCATTTATACTATCATTAAGAATTCTGTCCGATACGAGTGGGGGGTAAAAGCATTGGAGTGCCTGGTAAGACCTGAATTCCATCACCATGTCAGGGTGGCGATCAATAGGCTCAATTGCTATCCTCAAAAGGGACTGATAGTTGACGCCATTTGCATTGCGTCGAATCTTCATGATGAAACATTGGAGGAAGTCGTCACTCTCTTCCCCACTGGAGTTGTGAGAAATGATATGAGGTTGTTCATGCAGTTCCTACAATCGCACGAGAACCTGCTGTCACCTGTGCAAGTGGAACGTCTCCAGACCGTGAGCGAGAGCCTGCGAGTCCTAATATTTTATCTATGTGTTTGAATGAAACTGCCTCTTCTACCTTGATGTCGATATAAATTTTGTAATAAAATTTTTTTTGTATTATCGATACCATGTTACACAATATCATATATAAATAAAATGTCTCTTTTGGATATCTCTACGTTTCCATATATGGCTTGTTCGTTCTTGTTCATATGCCTCTAAAAATGGTGATTTGTTTTCTTTGTAATGTACTAGTTATGTGATTTATATTTTTTGTAATTTATTAGCACTAAAATTCTCCCGGGTGGTGAAATGAAGGATTCACATAACTTAGTAAAACACCGCCTAGGTTAAGAGTATTACTTAGAATGCCGCCCAAAAACATAACTTGCGGGGGAAGTCACTAAACTCTAACACAAAATGACTCATCATACCGTGGATTACTTGCGCATACACCTTCCCCAAAGAATGCTAAGTTATGAAAAATTCATAAAACACCACCCAACAAGTCCAATGACCAAGTAAGCGGAAAAATGCAAAGTTAGGAGAATTGAAAAAAACCCTACGCAAGTTTGAAAATGGATAAAGAAAACTGCTCGAGTACAAATTAGGCCAAAAGCGGCCAAAACAAATGGAGAAAGATAAATAAAGGAAAAGGAGGTCACAAACAAGTAACAGTGGCTCCGATTGGGGACCCAGACTATGCAGGACGAGGATAACCTAGTATAGATGACTAGTCCTTTTCCATTGGGCAACGAAGTCGAGAGGGAGGGAAAACACAAACCAAGCCAAACCAAACCAACAAAGGACCAAAAAGGAAATAAACCTAAGAACCTACATCCACTCAGACTAGGTGCAACACACCCAATTTTATTCCAAGGGCTTACACAAAACCATTGACTGGCTGGAATAAAAATATACTAGTGTGAAACAATGAAGAATATCCATGAAGCATCTTGGGTGAACTCAACAACTTTTGAAGGATCATGAATACAAAACTGAGATTCAAGAGCTTATTAGTAAGTGTACCAAACAACCACCTCTCATCATAAATTTTAGTATCCTCCTTTGAATTCTCTTGGGTCCCAATAACATCCCTGACCAAAATATGATTTGAAAGGACTCCTTCAGAGAGAATCCGACCACATGCATCAAGAATGACAACCCTGTCAATTGTAAGGATAAATCTACCTTTACCTCTTTGACTTGGTTTAGGTTCCCCAAGAGATAGCTCCGCATTTCTAGATTGGCCATTCAAGTCCTTTCCTTTCAAATCTTGCAAATGAGGTTGAACAGTCCTTCACCTATGTTGAAGATCACCTCTAGGGCCTGTAGAATTTCCACTTGAAAGGTGAGTAGAACAAGGATGAGTATCCTTTATGATAATATTCTTCACATCCCCATTAGTGTGACCATTCTGAATTATACCCATCTTAAGATCAGGTTCACAAAGAGAAAAATCTAGGACACAATCATTTTTGACCTTTGCTTGTGGTTCTTTTTCATGGTAAAGCAAAAGATCTTTTGATAGAATAAATTCACCACAAGACTCTAACCGCACACTTGTCTTACCTACATCTAGTTTAGGACTAGCATTTTCTTCATGGTTTCCTTGGTTGTGAGAATCTCCAATCATTGATGAGAAACATCCATCCTTAGTTATAAATTGATGAGCAATTAAGTTTAAAAAGAGAGGGTTATCATGTGCCTCAAATTCATCTAGATCGAAGAGAGGGTTTGGATGTATTGACCATTTTTCTTCACCTTGGGAAACACCTCTCATGAGCTCTTCATGTTCTACCAGATGAGGAGGTGTTTTCTCCTCCACTATTTCTGTGGGGTAGGAAACACCATTTTCAAAAATAGGGAAAAAACTTGACAAGGGACCTTTTTGATCAATTCCTAAAATGGAAGACTTATCCTCATGAGGAGGAAAAGAGGTAATTGGATTCCTCTTTTGCGACTCCACATCTTCCTCATCACTAGATGTGCTAGAGTCACTTTCAACCTCAAACAATGTATATAGACTAAAAACCTGATCACTGCAATGATGCTCATATTTCTCATTATGTTGCTGCACACTATCAAAGATGGTCAAATTAATATTTTCAGCAGTCGGGTGAGATAATTTTACCTCTTCATGATTCTTAAACTGATACTTAGAGGATCTCCTTTGACTAACTTTAGGCTTCGTAATTGCACCAGGTGTCCATTTTCCAACAGCTATAAAATCATCATCTATTTTAACTGCCTCTAATTGAGCTCTCTCAATCCCCTGCACTTTATCTCTTTTGAGGATTAATTGCACATTAGGTTCTAGAGCAGAAATAAATATATGGAATTGGATTTCTGCACAGGTTCTTTCTGGGATAGGAATTCATTGAAGAGAGATTAAATCGACACATAAAGTCTCATTGTTTCAGCTCTATTCTTTATGATTTGGAAAAACAACTGTAAGGTAGCTACAACATTGATTGGGATTTTATATTGCTGAAGGAACTTCGTCTTTAAGACATTCCATCTCGTGATGCTTCCTTTTTCCAGCTCTTTGTACCATTCCGCCGCTTTTCCAACCAAACTATCAATATAAATTCTTATGAAAATGTCCTCCTCTTGAATTCATAAAATTCCACTTACTGTAGTCATAGCTAGAATGTGCTCATCAAGGTCTTGTTTATTTTGGCCAAAAAATTTAGGGAACTGTTTCTAGGAACCATGGGGAAAACTATGGTGTTGTGACAGGGTAAGGAGGCCAACTTGATTACACCAAAGATTTAGGGCCATGGATGATCAGAGTCGCCAATTCACACAAGAGTAAAATTTGAAAGAGAAATTATTGATTAATTCTTGGGTGGTGAACGGGCTAGAGGTGGATTCTGAGGTTGGGGAAGCGGTGGGTCCCTTGGATGATGAAATGATCGATTAAGCTAACGATTAGGAGGATGAGGAGGGTTGTCATAGTATATGAATATCAACCTCGGAGGACATTCCACAACAAGTGCAAGTGGGTACTCGACCAATTCTTCTTCTTCTTCCAAGGCAAGATTCACTCACATATAATCTGCAACATTTCTCCTATATCTTCAGGCGAGTGTATTTAATTGTGAAATGATGTCTTCTTTCTATACTTCCACCCAATCTATGTCTACCTGCAAAATAGGAAATACATTATTATGAGAAAGTACCATCTTGCCGCATGATGCGACATGAATCGTTAGACTTTAGTAAATTAAATTTGATATTCCCCAACGGAGTCGCCAAAAATTTGTTAGCGAATGAATTGGCTTATGATAAATATGCTCAAAATAAATGACTCTCAGCCCTGCTTAGCACTAGTATCAATCCACTAATAGATCTAGAAAGACCACAATTGCATTTGTGTCTTTCCTTTGAATTTTGGAGGTACAACTCCCTTGCGTGATTTTCAACAAATTAATCTAAACTAAAGAAAATTGGTATGCTTTTAACCAGAAAACAAGAAAGGTAACTAACGCCAGTTCATAAAAATGACACTTGCGCAAGAGCAAGAAACATAGCCATAAGTAATCAACGCAAAGACTGAAAACTTATAACTATCACATTAAAGAAGATAATATCACACTGCAATAAATGACAACCCATAGCCAATCCCACAAAGAAGAAATAACTATATGCACACGTAATGCTAAGATCAACATACTAAAACTGCCATCAAATTCATAAACTATTACAGCTAAGCATAAATGCAAATCTCTCTTGATAACACCCCTAGGTGTATATACAAAGAACCCCTATCAATGTCTCCATTCACCAATATATAGCAAGCCAACCTCACTAAATGGTTTCCAAATTCATTACCAAGTTTGGGAATGTTCTTGTTTTGTTCTTTACCTTGAAACCGCTAAAACTGGATCAACATCATTAACCTGGGGAATAAAATTACATCGGGTAAGAAAAATGATCTTTATCTTACCAACAACCACCAAATGACCCCTCACATAATAGAATAATTAATGCAGCCTCAAGGGAAAACAATACAACAACACGTGTCTATTGCTTGATTAGAAATTTAATTTAAATTGTTTCAAATCAACCTTTACTTGAATTGAATTGTTGTTTATTAAATTTCCTTGGGGGAAAGCATCAATGTCCAATCAATCTTCTATAAATTTAGCTAGTGTTACCACCCTTCGTCATTGAGGTGCAACAAACATGGAAAGCACCCAGAGTGATGGAAATTCTGCAAGTGACTTCCTTGTCTTGGAGGAGATTGAGTGTAGCCCACTTTTCAGGCATCTATCAGACTAGTTGAAGGAGGTCTTCGTGGTGCAGAGCGAGGTAGAGGAGTAAGTGGTTTGCAATATTCTGGGTGAAGCATTTCTAAACCAAGCACATGTGCACAACACCACCATGTTGGAGTGCTTCATTTAAACTATCATCATGAATTTTGGCCGACACAAGTGGGTGGTGAAAGCATTGGAGTGTCTAGTAAGACTTGAATTCCATCACTGTGTCAGGGTGGTGATCAACGGGCTTAGTCGCTATCCTCGAAAGGGATTGATAGCTGACACCATTTGCATTGCGTTGAATCTTTAGGATGAAACATTGGAGGAAGCCGTCACTCTTTTCTACTCTAGAGTTGTGAGAAATTATATGAGGTTGTTCGCGTAGTTCCTGCAATTGCACGAGAACCTGCTATTGCCTACGCAAGTGGAACACCTCCAGATTGTGAGTGAGAGCCTACAAGTCCTGATAATTTCTCTATGTGTTTGAATGAAACTACCTCTTCTACCTTGATGTTGATATAACTTTTGTAATTAGAACAAACAATTTTGTATTACCTATACCATGCATACATGATATCATATATAAATAAAATGTCTCTTTTTGATTTCTTTGCATTTCCATATATGGCTTGTTTGTTCCTGTTCATATGCCTCTGAAAATGGTGATTTCTTTTCTTTGTAATGCACTAGTTATGTGATTTATGTTTTCTACAACTTATTAGCACTAAAATGCTCCTAGGCAGTGAAATGAGGGGTTCACATAACTCAGTAAAACATCGCCTAGGTTAAGAGTAGTAATTAGAATGCCGCCCGAAAACAAAACTTGCGGGGGAAGTCACTAAAATCTAACACAAAATGACTCATCGTACGGATTAACCGCGCATACACCTTCCCCAAAGAATGCTAAGTTAGGAACAATTCATAAAACATCGCCCAACAAGTCCAATGCCCAAGTAAGTGACAAAATGCGAAGTTAGGAGAACTGAAGAATACCTCGCCAAAGTTCGAAAATGGACAAAGAAAATAGCTTGAGTACAAATTATGCCAAAAGCGGCCAAATAAAATGGAGAAAGATAAATAAAGGAAAAGGAGCTCACATCAACAAGTAACAGGTTGGTCATAACATCTTAATATGATGGTCTCATTTCACATTTGATTATAACAATAATTCAACAAAGATTGAAGTGCAAATTTTCTTTGTTGTATTGGTCTCTTTTTTGCTCATGCATTATCAACAATCTTTAAAATCCTCTTTGATGGTGTTTATTGAATACTCTCACTGTGTATAGTATCACCACAAACAAATTTATGATCTATAGAGGATTATGATATTATTATTGTTGGTTTTATGACATGCACCTCTTTATTGTAAATCAAGAGCCATATTTTAAGGGATCTTGTGTCATTTTGTGCTTTGATCTATTTTGGGAAGCATTATACATGACACTAATTGAGATAGTGCAAACCAATCTTGTTAATGAAATATATAACATTCATAGCTAGAATATCCTACTTATTTACAAAAATAAGAAGCATTGCATCTTTGTGACTAATCCTCATTCAAAATATTTAAAAGATTATCCCTTGCCTTAACTATATGGTATCTATCATTTGTTTCTACTGCAAAGATAAGACTACGTATTTTGGAAGATCGAAGCATTGAGAAAAGTTGCAACAATTTTGGATTTGAATCTCCTCTTTGTAGTTAGTTTGAGTTTAAATGTATGTTTTTTGACTCTAATCCCCTCTTGGAACATAAGCATATGGACTAAAATGGTTAGTATGGGCTAGGAGAAGTTCCTATCATTCCATGAGTCGTGGGTGGCAATAAACTTGATCTCTAGCTACCTATGTTTAAAATTAGTGTGCCTAGTCTATTAGGTACCAAAATTGTAGGTCCTAAATCCTAAGAATATTCTCCACCTCTCAGGCTAGGGGTTTGTCTTCAAGAAGGAAAAATAAGATTTATTAATAGACTTATGATTGTTAAAGGCTAAACAACGAGAGTGGATAATCTCTCCTATATTTTGAGCTTAGCTTAAAATTAGGAGGGTATTATTATAGGTCACATTAACATGTTATTATATCAATTATAATGAATAATTAATGTAATCAAACAAAAATATACTCAATTACATTCTTGACCCCTACTTTTCCACTAGGACAAGATAAAACCTTTTTATAGCTAATTTAGTACCTTGCATATGTATCTTTAGAAAATAGAAATATTATAGTCTCTTAAAATGATTTTTTTAATATTTTTTACACTCTAGCAAGCTATAAGCACACCAAACATTATTCTCTAATTGTTTAACAATTTAACGTTGTTTTATAGTATTTCTTGGTTGTATTGCTAAATAATGAATAGTGTGTGCACTTCTTATAAGTACCAATAAAAGGATTTTGTGTCTTTGATAAGTATGGAAGGTTAGGGTCTTCAATATTGGTGCCTTATTGGGTAATTGATTTGTATTTGGAAATTACAAGCAAAGAACAATAAATAATTGTAGAGGTATGATGCATAATAATCACATCTACTTAATGATCCTTCTCGAAAATCACTAAAATTCATCCATAAAAGAGAATAAATTATTAAAAATTATAATATCACAATAAATTATAGTGTTGCAACACTGATCAAATCCACATTACAGTCAAACCAACAATTATGGTGAAAGAAAGTTTAAAAGAAAAAGGGATTTTTGCACCCGTATACCTAAAAGCTTGTGAAATGCCAACAAATGACCATAGAGACATGTGATTAAATATATATTCTATATTGGATAACTCTCTACAACTTAGAGAATAGCTCTAATGGTGAGTAAACTAATAGAAATTGAAACCCTAAAACACTTTGTACTATGATATAGGGAAAACCCATGAATAACCAACCATTATAACACTGAAAAAAATCATACTTATAGATCTCTAGCATATGTAATCAATTCTAAGAGGAACCATGGTGGCATTTTTTTTAGTGGTCAACCATATTTTTGTTATCATTTTCTTTAATACTTGTGTATAAAATTTGTCTTGTTATGACTTGTAGAGATATGAGAAAGTGCAAGAAAATCATTATTGCATTCACCATCATTTTGAATAGTAAAGACACATATATCTAAGTGTATAGATCCAAATAGGGCTCAAGAAATCCATTTAAAGGTGATTTGGGAATGAAATGAATGTATTAGGTTATAAAAACCCTAATTTTTTATATTAACTAAGGCATGGACACTTTTTCCCTCTCACCTCTTTGAATTTGTACCTATAAAGTACAAATGAATTGTGGGTGCAATCTAATCATATTTGGTAGCTGCATGTCTTTGTTTAATTATTAGTGGAAATAAAATTTACCACTTGAAACAATGTGCAAATCTACCTCCTTTTGATGAACAATGCGTTTTGGGTGGCCAAATCCCTAATTTTAAAGTTAGGGCATCAAATATGGTCATAAATGGTCTTTTAGTCTATCTAGGGGGTAGGTGAGATATAATGGAAAATGGTAGGAGTTTTGAACTATTAGGGGTTAGAGATGACACATAATTCATTCCTTTGGTTGAGGCATAAGGGATTAGATGTGACAAGGAACTCATACCATTAAGGTATGTGGAATGGGGGAAGTCCAAATAAGAAATATTGAAAATGTGATAGGATTCAGAATGTTAGGATCAAAAGTCTAGAATACCTTATGATAGGTACCAAAGTGAAGGGAAGAGTGAAATTCCAAATTTGAAAATATATACAAAGGAATATAGAGTTTGGAGGGTCATGGAAACTATAAAAGGAATGATAAGATTGAAAATACAAAAAATATACCTAAGAAAATTTCAAAGGGTAGGGAATTGAGATGTCAAGGATGATATGGAAATGGAACATGGGTAGAAGGAATTTTGCAACTTTGACTTCGATAATGAGTTGAGAGTTGGGGATTAGGGGAGAGCCAAATGAGGTATCTAGGTAAGGGATTGCCTGAATCCTAGATCTAAAATACTTAAAAAAATTAATGGAAAAGGACTAGAACATTAGGGTTGAAATGGGAGAGGTATTCTAGGAAGGGGAAGCTTGAAAAATTTAAGTAAAAGAAATATTTAAGCATTTATTATAAATTTTTGGGGATCAAAGTTTGAGGATGTCAAGTAAATAGTATAAGAGAAACTCAAGTTTGAAATTTTGGTGCTCAAAATTTTCTAAGGAATTGGGTTGGGATGTCAGGGCTTGGATGGATGGTATGAAGCAAGGGAAATCTCTATAGTTTTAAACTTTGATAGAACACAACAAATAATTGGACAATGCCCAAACTTAGAATATCTTTAGATTTATGCATATTTTGACACCAAAAGGGCATACAAAGAATAAAACTTAGGAAAAATATAGAAATGAAAACCCATACAAATAATTCTTTGATCGGTTATAGAATAAGGGAAATATGAAGCCTAAGTTCACAAATAAATTAGGAATCAATGAAAAATTTGGTACTATAAGATTGAGTCCCAACAAACTTCATTGGGGATGTGTGTCTCTTATAGACATAGTGACCCAACTAACTCTGGGATGTAGATGAAAAAATGATATAAAAAGGACTTGGACTATACATTTCATCATGACAAATAAGGGTCAATAAATGCATAAAAAATAAAATGTATGTATTGTTACCTAATTTTTTCTTACAACTCAATTAGGTAGAAATGGAGGAAGTATTTGCAGCTAAAGAAGAAAGGTACTTACAAATTTTTGCTAAAGTTTTGTCATTGCACAAAGGATGTTTTCAAAATGAAGTTTATTTTTATTATGCAAATGTTAATTACAACAGAAAATTACACAAATTTGCATAGTATTCCTGTCTTTATTCATTTTACAATGAAACATGATGTCCCACACAAGATGTGGGAGTAACTGATCATACATGATGAAATGTAACATAAAGAGTAAAATCTACAACTGAAGAAGTAATGAACATGAAAGGAAATTTGATCCGTCATTGCTTGAATGATAAATCATGAAGTTCTCAGTCATGTCTTCAGTTTCAATTTCTCCAGCTCCAACTCCTTCCATTATCACTCCAAAAATACCTGCAAGGGATGAATATATTATGTTAGAGCTTAGGACCAAATTTCTCTTCATATGCATATATCAATAAATATATAATCCACTCCTATAAAACATTTGATCAGATATGCAGATTTCACAAAAATTCAAGAGTAGAACTAATGCATCATTGGAAGCTTTCAACTTCATTGTTTTGCTAACTTGTTTGTTCACTGTGCAAGTATAGGTTCATTTGATTTTCCAGATTTTCATGTTTTAACATCACAACATGTGGAGAAAATGGGCTCCCACAAGGGTTGAGCCCAACATGCTGCCCTCTTGGATTTTAAGAGGGATTTGAGGTATATTTTAAATCTATGGAAGTCATTTCAATTTTCATGCAGTCACTACAAGATTTCAAGAAGGCATATCAATCATATTAGAAAGTTACCATGTGCATAATTAACATACAATGACTCACTCATGACTGTCAAGTCAAAGAGTGCAATGAAGGTAACCCTTCACTTTGAAGTGACAATCACAAATGAGCCTTAGAGATGTTGTCATATCATTCATTTATGTCACTTCATTGTCATTGTCACATCATTATTTCTTGTTGTTTATATCATATGAAATGCTTACATTTGAAGTACTATCCATGCAAAAGTTCCTAGGGACAGTCCAAGTATGAAGAGTAAATAGTGAACAAGGAATAAGAGCAATGCCATTTGAATAATGACTTTATTTTCACAATGTTTAAGGTCATTTTTAGTCTAAAGTTGCATATAAGACATGCTTCATAATAAGGAAAAACACAGTGCCGGTGCCAGTATTGTTAACAGTACCATTTCTAGGATCATAGTTCTCAATGTTGCAAATGATGCATGGCTACCCAAAAGTACATCAAATGATTGATTTATGAGCATGTGAATTTTAGTTATAGGATGGTAATCATGCCTTTTCCATGATTGTAGATGCAAAATATGGTTGATGGCTGCCTCAACCAGCATGGTCTTGGTGGTTCTAGTGTGATGTCAGAGGACAAGAATCATCTTGCCAAGGATTGTCATAAAGAAAGGATGACTATAGCAATTAACATGGAAATTCAATATTAGGAGGGAATGTAACAGTCCAAAGGAGCTATACTAACAGGTCTGGAACAAATCATGAGTTTTAAAAGCTTCCTCAAGGTCTCAAAGAGCTCACAGGGTGGTGATTAAACATAGGGAACACTATGAAGTAGAAGAGGAATGTCATGGGCATGATGGAACACTCCCATAGTGTCATTTTATGGGTGGCAGTGACCCATAAGGTAATCATTAAAAGAAATGCAGGAATATGTTGATAATGAAAGAAGTGTGAAAGAAAATTTATGGAGGATAATCATTTGTGACTATGTTCCAAGACATCAACATCAACAATCAGGCGAGGATCATGCAACAAATTTGAGGATCAAGCATTGAAAGTGCCATGTAAAGCAGTTTGGAGTGATCAAAGGATAGAGTTTTCATATTCCACAAGATATCTTATTCTTTGATAAGATAAATTTTTTTTACTGGCTTCTACCAAACTCTTGTACTTTAAAAACATGTGAATAAACTTATTATGAAATATTGTCTGTAAAAAGGGAAAATCACTTGTGAGGGATGAAAGAGTGGACAATTTTGTAAGGAAAGCAACAGTGCAAAAAATGCCTTCCTAATGCAAAAACCTCATAAGAGAAGCACAAAAGAAACCACATTTAACAATTTCCATACATTCGAGATGCACATTCACAGAACAATAGGAGAGACAAAATAAATCACACACATAGAGATAACACCAGATATACATGGGAAAACCCTTACGGGAGAAAAACCCACCACACAAAGTAAAGTCACTTCGTATTATAGTAAATCAATTACATACAGAGTTACATACTTCACTCTCAGATGTTAGATCACAACAACATCCCCTTGGTCGACCTCTAATCGTAGACTTTAGTTCATTACATACACTCACTGCTACAATGCTTGTAAAGCATACAATGAATTCACTCTCTTTCCAACAACCATTAGGGTATATTTAATCACTTCACCGACAAGCTTTCTTCACTGCCCTACAACACACATCGGGTCACCCAACATTAAATTCAGTTACAAATAATATTACTATATTTGCACTCTATCAACCCTCGAGTCAGAATATTCATTTAATGAAAATATATTGCTAATAGAAGATAAAGCTTTCAGCCAATGATTGTTGATTTACAACAATGATGTAAAATCAACAAATGAAATCATGCCACATGTTGATACATCACTCGTCCATCGCATTTGACTATCGTACCAAACTGTCGGTAGTTCCTTGTGGTCCTTCCACCTCACCACTGCTAGTCATCCAGAAGACCCTCGAGGTATGGCGGTATACCATGGTACCACTCGACATCCAAAAGACCCCCAAGGTAAGATGGTGCCCTGGGCTACTGCTAGGCAGTCAAGAGACCCCCGCGGTATGGTGGTACCCTGTGGTACTGCCAGATAGTCAAGAGACCCCCGTGGTATGGCAGTACCCCATGCTACCACCAGGCAGTCAAGAGACCCCCACGGTATGGAGGTACATTGTACTACTGCAAAGCAGTCAAGAGACCCCCGTAGTATGAAGGTAAACCGCTCTACCACATCTCTTCCACAAACACCTAGTAGTAAGGAGGTAAAGGCATGAACACAAAGGGGAAATTCACCAAGTCCTTAACAGAGGTTCAAGCTAGCAAGTTGAGGCACATTTTCCAACAAGCTCCCACTTGAAAAAGACTTACTGGCTTCCTTCAAACTCAAAATCAATGAAGATCATAGGCCCCAAGGCCCATTAAACTGGCACACCACCTGTACTTGTCTATGCTCACGAGCTTTGTCAATGCATCAACAAAATTCTTTAGAGTATCCACCTTTTCCAGATTAACCTTTCTACCATCCACCATATCACGAATGAAATGATACTATATATCAATGTGCTTCATCTTGGCATGGAACGTGGGATTTTTTTCCAAATAAATAGCACTTTGACTGTCACAACAAAATGCAATATGCCTTGCATTAAACCCGATATCTGAACATAAACACCTAAGACAAATGACTTCTTTGCAGGTGTGTGTTGCTGCCATATACTTTTCCTCAGTAGTAGATAAAGCGACTACAGCCTATTGCTTGCTCATCCAACTAACTACTCCACCAAATAACATGAAGATGTATCCACTGGTGGATTTTCTACTATCAATGTCCCCCGCCCAATCAGAATCCACATACCCATGAATTCTAAGAGATCTTTGTGATCTTGTTGAGTTTCCATGATAACACAAAGAAAACTCTGAGGTACCTTTCAAATATTTGAGAACCCTCTTCACAACATCCCAATGCGACCTTCCTAGATTAGCCATAAATCGACTAAGAACTCCCACTGCTTGGGAAATGTCTGGCCTAGTACAAACCATTACATACATTAAACTACCAACAACACTTGCATACGGTACCCTGGTCATGTCCTCTATCTTAGCAGAAGACTTCAGACAATCTTCAACATACAACTTCATTCCTTGTAACATGAGAACAACTAGCTACTTGCAATCAATCATTCCAAATCTCTCAAGGACAATATTGATATACTTACTCTGGTTGAGCCAAAGCTTTCCACTTCCTCTACCCCTTTTTATTTCCATCCTCAGAATATACCTTGCTGCACATAGATCTTTCATTTTGAACTTTGCAGACAACTGAGACTTAAGATAAAAAATCACAGTCTTACTATTTCCAATGAACAACATATCATCCACGTACAGGGTAATAGTAAGCACAAAATCACTTTCAATTTTGTAATACACACAATGAACAAATTTTGATCTCACAAATCCCAACGACAATACAAAGGTGTCAAAATTTTGGTACCACATTCTAGGAAATTGTTTCAAACCATACAAAGATTTCTTTAACTTGCAAACCAGGCTTTCTTTACCTTTTTCAATGAAGTGCTCAGACTGGGACATATAAATTTCTTCTTCCAACTCTCCATGGAGAAACGTTGTCTTCACATCCATCTGCTCGATCTCTAAGTTATACGCGGTTGCAAGTGACAAAAGAAATCTGATAGATGTCAGCTTAGCTACATGAGAAAATATTTCTCCATAATCAATTCCCTCCACCTAGGAATATCCCTTTGCAACCAACCTCACTTTATACTTTTCAACACTGCCATCCAGACCTATTTTCCTTTTAGATACCCATTTGCATCCCACAGGCTTCCTACCTTGAGGTAATGGGACCAAATCCCAAGTATAATTTTTCTTTAATGATGCCATTTCTTCATTCATGGCTTCCAACCAGGAATCTGAGTCAGACATTTCAGTTGCCTCTTTTACAGTCCTAGGCTCATCAATGCTAGTAATCAAAGTATATGCATAGTTCGAATCCAACATAGAAAATCGATACCTATCAGGTTGCTTCTTCTCACATGTAGACCTCCTTACATGTTGAGGCCGAGGTTGTGGTTCTTCTTCTTCAGAACTCTCAGAGCTGCTTGAACTCTCCTCAGTTTTAGGTACACTATGTAGTTCCTCTTTTTCTGGAGCTCGAGAAAATTTTAACTACATCATTCTTCTTTTCCCTTTTATTTGTCTCTAACTGTGGATCAACTACTGAAGGCTTCAGCTCATGAAAGATTACACTTCTACTAAACAAAACCTTCTCAATATCAGGATTCCAAAGCTTGTATCCATTCACACCAACACCATAGCCAATGAAGATACATTTAACCGCCTTGTTTTCCAACTTTGATCTTTTCTCATTCGACACATATGCATATGCCTCACAACCAAAGACACAAATATGTCTCAAAGAGGGCTTTTTACCAGACCATGCTTCCAAAGGTGTTTTATCAACAAGAGATGAAAAAGGTGAACGATTTACCAAGTAATATGCTATAGCCATAGCCTTAGCCTAGAACTTCTGCTCTAGACCAGCACTGCTCACCATACTCCTCACTCTTTCCATTAGCGTCTTGTTTAACCTTTCAAAAACTCCATTCTATTGTGGAGTATAAGGCGTAGTTTTATGCATTTTAATCCCATGGTCTTTGCAGTACCTTTCAAAATCTGCAGACCAAAACTCATTGCCATTATCCATCCTCAAGCATTTGATTTTCCTTCCAGTCCAATTCTCTACCAAGTTTTTAAATTCTTTAAAATGACTAAATACTTCTGATTTAATCTTAAGAAAGTATACAACTGCCCTTCTCAAATAATCGTTAATAAAAGAAACATAATATCTTAGACTTTGATAACGAAGGAAAATTTACTGGACCAAATACATTAGAATGAACATAATCTAGTACACCAAAATATTTATGAGGACTCGAATAAAATGAAACACAATGTTGCTTTCCATAAATGAAATGTTCATAAAAATCAAACTCAAGGTTGCAATCAACAAGCCCTTCAACATGATTTTTATTTTTCAAGATTTTTAAACCTTTCTCACCTATGTGACCAAGTCTATGATGCCACAACATGGTCTTCTTTGCTGGGAGTTCCACCTCCAAGGAATTTTCACCTAGAAGAGTTTCATCCTCCTTCTCTACACAAGCAACTTTTTTTGACTTTACAAAGATGTTGTTACATTGAATAGGACATGCATCCAACTTGTACAGAGTGCCTGTACATACCCCCTTAGCCAACACCATTGCGCCTCTAGTCATCTTACAACCTCCACTCAAGAAATAATTTTCCATGCCAACATCATTCAACTTACTGAATGAAAGTAGGTTATGAGCCAAACTTGGTATGTGTAGTACATCACCAATCCCTTTGATTCTTCCATCAGGGAATTGGATTTTGACTCTTCCACAACCAACAATCTCCAGAGTTGAATCACTTTCCAAGTACACCTTTCCACCATCATACTTTTCATACGTAGTGAACCAATCTCTGTGAGATGTCATGTGAAAAGATGCACCTAAGTCAATCAGCTAGACATCATCTGATGCCTAAGTCACCAAGGCTGCAATGAAGGCATCTGCATCACTCTAAGAAGAGTCATTGTCTAAAGAGTTATTATTCTTCTTCTTTTTCTCCTCCTTACAATCCTTTCGGATATGAATAGACTGCCCACAGTTCTAGCATTTCACCTTGGACTTTTTACCAAGAGACTTTGATCTCCCATCAGATTTTGATTAAGACTTCTTGTCCTTCTTCTTGCCTCTCTCCTTTGATCTACCTCGAACAACAAGAGCCTATTTGGCCATCTCAGAAGACTTCCTCCACATTTCTTCTGATAACAACGAGGCAACCACATCTTCCATCTGAAAGTAGTTGTTGTACTTCCAATAGCCATTACCAGATGGTCCTAAGTGTCGGGTAAGGAGCATAACATAAGCATGCAACGTTCCTCCTCCTCTATCTTCACACCCACATATGCCAACTGAGCAACAATCATATTAAATGAATACAGATGGTCGACAATGGATGTGCCTTCTTCCATCTTCAAGGAGTACAAATTATTCCTCAGGAATAACTTATTCACCAGAGACTTTCCCTAATAAATGTCACCAAGTTTCTTCCATAATGAAGCTGTAGTTTTCTCCTCATGGACGTTTAGGAGTAGAAAATCAGCCAGACAAAGTCTTATAGACCCTCTAGCTTTTCTATCTGCGAGGTCCCAATCTTCTTGTTTCATACTTTGTGGCATAGTTCTAGACACAACAATCTAGAGGTCTCTATCCACCAACAATTCTTCCATTTTGAGTTTCCACAACTCAAAATTGCCGCCATTGAATTTTTCAATTTCTACTCTACTTGATGTACTTGCCATCTCAAATAGTAAAATGAGAAATCAATACTTCCTTTGTAAGAATCCCATTGAAAATAGGATTAGCACAAAAAACCAGCCCTACTCACAAGGATAACACAATTGGCCATGCTCTGATACCACTTGTAAGGAAAGCAATAGTGTGGAAAACGCCTTCCTAATACAAAAACCTTAGAAGAGAAGCGCAAAAGAAACCACATTTAATAATTTCCATACATTTGAGATGCACATTCACAGAACAATAGGAGAGACAAAATAAATCACACACACAGAGATAACACCATATATACTTGGAAAAACCCTTACAAGAGAAAAACCCACCACACCAAGTAGAGTCACTTTGTATTACAGTAAATCAATTACATACAAAGTTACAAACTTCACTCTAAGATGTTATCTCACAACAATATCCGCTTGGTTGACCTCCAATCGCAGACTTTAGTTCGTTACATACACTCACTGTTACAATTCTTGTAAAGCATACAATGAATTCACTCTCTTTCCAACAACCATTAGGGTATATTTAATCAATTCACCGACAAGATTTCTTCACTGCCCTACAACTCACATCGGGCTGCCCAACATTAAATTCAGTTATAGAGAATATTACTATATTTGCACTCTATCAACCCTCGAGTTAGAATATTCATTTAATGCAAATATATCGCTAACAAAAGATAAAGCTTTCAGCCAATGACTATTGATTTACAACATCGATGTAAACTCAACAAATGAAATTGTGCCACGTGTTGACACATCACTCGTCCATCACATTTGAATATTGCACCAAACTGTCGATAGTTCCTTGTGGTCCTTCCACTGTGCCACTGCTAGTCATCCAGAAGACCCCCGAGGTATGGTGGTATACTGCGCTATCGCTCGACATCTAGAAGACCCCTGAGGTAAGATGGTGCCCTATGCTACTACTAGGCAGTCAAGAGACCCCCGTGATATGGTGGTACCCCGTGCTACCACTAGGTAGTCAAGAGACCCCCGCGATATGGCGATACCTCGCGCTACCAACAGGCAATCAAGAGACCCCTGCGGTACACCACGCTATCGCCAAGCAGTCAAGAGACCCTCGCGGTATGGAGGTAAAATGCTCTACCACATCTCTTCCACAAACACCTAGCAGAATGGAGGTAAAGAAAACAAAGGGGAAATTCTCCAAGTCCTTAACAAAGGTTCAAGCTAGCAAGTTGAGGCACATTTTCCAACAAATTTTTCCATGTAAAAATGTTTTCTAGAGAATCCAGGTTTGCAGTATTGAAGATATGTAATCATTAGATGGGTTGTATGCAACAAATAGAATGAATAGTGGCTTTGTCAGCTAGTTGTTTCTACATAATTCCTGTGAAGATCAAGATGAATTCTTAGCATGAGGAAAGAAAATGAAAATGAGTTAGAGAAATCTTGTCTTGCATTTAAAATAAAACCCAAATATTTGCAAGTAATGAAAACCCAAATCTTTTCTCTAAGAGAAATGTAGAGATCAAACCCTAAGCCTATAGAAAAGAGAAGCCCTCAAAGCAAGCCACGACCTGTGTTGCCATGATTTTAAATACTGCAGGAAAATGGGGAAATGCAAAGAAAAAGAGTCATGACCTGCAATAAAGGAAAACCCTCGAGTTTTTATTTCAAAAGAATATAAAAAGAAGATTCAAGAAAATACAATCCTCGGCTTAGGGTTCCAAAGCCCTCAATCATTTACAAAACTAGAAAACACAATAAAAGAGTCATGACCTACAAATAAAGGTATATACAATCAACATTTCAAGAAATTTCAAAGGGAATACAAAGTGTTTTATCTTTTCTTATAGAAATTTCAAAGTGCAAAATGAAATAAGTAGAGAATAGCAAGAATTTCATCACTTTGTGTGCAAAATCAAGCAAAGATATTAATTTCTTCTGAGTTAAGGAAAAGATACAGATATCTTATGAAAATCAGAGCCTTACCACTGGGCCTCGATACAAATCCAACATGGAGATCTCACAGTCAAAGTTCCAGAAAGCTCGAGCAAACCCTAGCATGGTGGTGGAAAAAGCAATTTTGAAGTCAAAGTTGAAGGTTACAAATGAATGTGATGCAAAGTGAATGGTCGCGGGTTTTGTCACTTAGGGTTTTCTTTACCCTATTTTAGCTGACCTCAACATAAGGCATTTTTTTCCTTTTAAAAAAAAAAACTTTTGCATAAATTAATTGCTATATATAAGGTATTTTTGTATACCTTTGCATATATTTGTAAACCTTTGCAAAATTATAAATCAAACTCAAGATCGACCTCCTCAATTCTTGCATGAGTTGAAATAAAAATGAAATGTAAACATTATTAGAGCAATCAATTATAAATTGCTTTAATTAAAGTCCTGCGAAAATCAGAGGTGAAGATAACTGGAGTGCCTTTGAAGTTCTCAAAGTCATGCAAAAATCAGAAGTGGAGTTAAATTGGAGAGTTTGGTCCTGATTTTTAGTTATCTCATGTGGTTTCGAGGTCAACTTTGGTCAAACTGATTGTGACAGTGAGTTTGAGCCTATTTTAGCTCATGTTACTTCAATTTTGATCCCTCTTTTTGAGGGTTTTCATTTTTTCTCGTGGATCATCTTGGAGGAGATATTTTTAGATGCAGTTAACTACAAGCGCTACCTCTTGGCACTTTGAGACTCTTTTGTATATAGGAGAAAAGACTTAGTTTTTTTATCAGTTCTTGCTTCCTACTCTTTTGTGCATTGTAGAGAGTTAGAAAGTTTTGTAGCTCAGCTTTAGAATTTATATACAAAAATTTATTTTCGGAATTTTGATCATATTGCAGAGATTCCTTTCATTTTTCAGTAAAATTCAGGTGTTTTCCTTTTCAAATTTCAGGTGTTGTGTCTTTATGTTTGATTTTGATAGAATTTAATGTGTTTGAATCTGAAAAACTTTAATTTCTATCTAATTCATATCTGCATGCACACAAAATTAGTTTAATATCACATGTCATCGGTTGTGCAACTATTTAATCCTTTCTTTCAAGTTGTGAAAACCTAGTTTTCCTTCACAAAAAGATAGATTTCTCAAAGCCTATTTATGAAGTATTTGTGTGATTTAAACTGCCCAAATTAAGTTCTGTAAATAGATCTCTTGAAAAGTATTTGTGAATTAGGTTGCATATTTGTTACTAGTTTGGTGTATCACCTCCTAGGATTAGATTTTTATTTCAGAGTATCTTTTCATCCCTTTTCCAACCAAATACATTAGTTTCTATGAGAATCAAAAGGGGAAGCAACCCATAATCTAGAGATTCACTTTCATTATGAGCAACCCACATGCTCGAGAGTGTTTCCATGTTACATAAGATTGTTGAGCCTTCTAGCTCTACATTGGGGTGAAATCCTACGTGTTAACATGTACAAGACAAAACACATGCAAAATAAAAAAATATAGTATATACAAAGCATATCTATTATTATTCACATGAAATAATGCTTTAAGTGCTAACCATGGATGGATAGTTCCATTAAGTTCCCTACTAGTTCTCTTAGATGATACACATTACCACCATACACCTCTATAACTTGATATGGTACAAGCCATAAAGGATCAAACTTGCCATGTTTTTGTTTATCCCTAGTTCTTTCATTTCACATGAGAACCAAGTATCTAACTTGTAAGTTCATTGGAGTGCCCTCTTGTCAAAAAAATAATTTTTAATTTTCTTATTTGACAAAGTTATCTCATGTGGAACCCTTTTATTCTTATCCAATTAAACTAGCTCCATCACCCTATAAGAAAATGAAACACTTTTTGTATTATCAATATTTTGTAGCAATTGTTACATCAAAAATATTAAAATAATTGGTATTTTTGTATTCATCCCATAAACAAGATCAAATAGACTCTTTCCACTAGAAATATTATAGGTCACTATATCAACCCATAGTGCATACTTTAATTTATTGTCTCATCTTTTCTTGTTTAAATACAATATTATACTAATTATTTTCATGAGACCTTTATTGTTGGATTTATCTTGTCCATTACTTTGGGGATGAAAAAATCAGATTAATGTTGTACACATTGCATATTTTTGAAACCTCATAAATTTAAAACATATGACATTATCAATAGTGATTCTTTTAGGTCCACCTAATGTAGTTATGATGTTATTCAATAGAAAATAAATTTCTACCTTTGATGTAGCATTGTAGGTTGGGATTGCCTCAACCCATTCGGTGAAGTAATTGGTTGCCACAATAATATATTTATATCCATTACTAGATTTATCCTATATCTCCCTTATGAATTCAACTCCCACCATTGGAAAGAACCATCTACAATCATAGGTAAAAAAGGAAGATCACTTGCAAACCTTAGTTTATGAGAGAACCTTTGACATACATGACACCTCCTCACTCTTTTAGTTATGTCTTTGAATAGGGTAGGCCACCAAAATTATACCCTAAAGATCTAATGTGCATTGGTGTTGGCCTTGAAATGTTGTTCACATATGCCTTGATGGAATTGATCTAATATTTTTTTAGATTGATCTTGGTTTAATAAATTGAGAAAGAATCCATTTAGGTCTCTCCACATCGATTTTCCATGGATCGACACTTATTTATAGGGCTATAAATTTAGGGTTCTTTGTTGGAATTAATTCATTCTAGGAGAGAACTTCATGTTTAGTAGATAAAAGATATTTTCCTTACTAAGGATCATTTTCTAATGGGAAACAAGTAGGCATGCTCAACATCAATTTTATTTACCTATGCTACATCTAGGCTAGCATTTTCCATCAATTTGGCTAAAACTTGGCCTCTTACTAGCTTGGTTGTTTGTACCTCAATGTCATACTCTTAGATCTTATTGATCCAATTGCATATTTTTCTTGAGGCCTCTTGCTTAGTGAGAATATCTTTTACTACTGTATGAATTGCAATTTTTGATAGATTTGATTAGGACATAAGCATGTTTCTCCATCATTGAGTACTTTAGATCCAACCCTTGTAAGGGTTTATTAAATAATGTGATGGACTATTCATATTTACCCTTGTTATTTTGAACCAACATGACAATGAAGATATGGAATGAAGAAAATGAGAATAATTGGAAGGTCTTGGAATAATCCAAGATTATAAAACTTGGAGCTTCCTTGATGGATTTATTAATTTCAAAAAATGCCTTAGTTGGTTCTTCACTCCAAGTGACTATTTTCTCCTTTTCAACATTTTAGAGACTGCCTTATTCTTCTTGATAAAATTTAGCATAAATATTCTCAAGAAATTGATTTTCCTAAAGAAGGATTTCATATCTTTAATATTTTTGGGCTTGAGAATAAGATTTATTTCCTTGACCCTTTCTAGATCAGTTATGATTATATATTTTGACATAATGTGTCCCAATATTTTACCTTCTTCCATGCCAAACACTTTTTTTGATTCAAGGAGACCCCATATTCAAGGAACCTTTAGCATATTTGATTTAAGTGCTTATAGTGATCTCTTCTATATTTGGAATAGACCATAATATCATATAAAAATACAACCATTATCTCATTTTATTATACCAAAAAATGCAACTTGCATGGCTCTTCGAAAGGTTTATCCTACATTCTTGAATCCAAATGACGTTCTCATGCTGACATATGTGCCCTATGGAGTTATAAAAGCTATCTTGTGGTGTTCATACTTCTTGGAAAAAACCTGGTTATACCTTGAGAAGCTATCCATTATAGACATCAACTTAGAACTAGTCAAGTTTTGCAATAGGTGGTTCATGCTGGGGAGATGATAGTTATCCTTAACGAATTTGAAATTCAAATTTCTAAAGTCAACAAATAGTCTTATCTCCCCATTCTTCTTCTTGACTAGAAAAATATAAAAAACCCATTCTAAGTGCCTAATTGGTTTAATGAAACCCACTTATTTTATTTTCATTATCTCCTTTTGTATCTTGGGGGTAAGGGTTGGATTGACAGGTCTCTATTTTTGGTGAAATGGTTTTGCATCTGGTTGTAGTGGAATTATATGCTAGAAAAGGTCTTCCCTATATGTTTTAATCTCATCATATGACCAAGCAAATAATTTTTTGAAGGTTTTAAATAATTATATTAGCATTCCTTTTTTTTTGACTTCAATCTTTTGCCAGTGTAGACTATTTTAGGATCATCCTATATGCTTAGGTTTACACCTTCTACATTGTTTCAATCTCCTCTATTTTTATAGTTGTCTACAACATCAATTATTCTTTCTAAATCAAACAACCCTTTCAAAATATTGTTAGTCTTCATCTATACTACCTTATTTCCTAGTAGCATTTATTTTCCATCATCAACCTCTATCATAGGTTCCAAATCAATTATATGGCTATCAAACTCTTCCATAAAATTTAAAAACTTGTATATTTGTTGGTTATTAGTCAATACCTATCAATTGTGGATATTTTTAGGTATGCTAGGTCTTGTTAAGACCTCAATACTAAATTGACATTGAGTTGAAACTGAATTCAAATAAAACCTAGATGCCTCAACAACTATAGCATCATAATATCATTTTTTGAATTTTCAATCTACTCTAAACCAAGTGCATCAAATAACTCTATTATATCATAAAAAATATTCTTGTACCATTGTAGAGTCTCATATTTTTCTACATAGATGTTATTTATCTATAAATTAATAAGTTCTAAATATCTTATGACTTTTATGCACTTGATTATATATTTATGTGCAACATTCAAGCCAATAATTAGTACCCCATATTCTAGAGTATTATTTGTAGACTTAAATATTAACTTGAAATAATATTTTAATGATTCATCACGAGATAAAATAAGGACAACTCTAGCTCTTGAATATTCTTTGGAACATGCACCATCAAAGGAAATGGTCCAAAATTAATTATTATTTTCAATAGGTCTATAAAGAGAGAAAAGTTAAACTTCATTATTCTCTTCATTATAGTATCCAATAAAGTGATTAGGTTTTGTATTAATGTAATACACTTCATAAGAGTTTTTTAGTAATATTCAATAATATTATACACCTTCTCCCTATGTCATTTGAAAATTTCACCCCACAATGGAATGGTAGCATAGGATAGGTCCATTTGTATACTACCACTCATCAAAGTGGTCCATCTTCTAGATAAAAATATGCCCCATTTATCTAGACAATCAACAATAATTATATCCTTTAAGAATGATTTATTAGGGTATGAAGCCAATTGAAATTCCACATTATTAATAATGCCTATAATATTGACCTCATGAGAATCCATGACAAATAATTTACCATAGGAATTGGATACCTTCAACCCTAAATGATTCATGATTGTGAGAGGCATGCCATTACTTCAAGAAAAAAATATAGTTATGAACAAGCCACCCATTGATTAGCAATGTGGTGTAAAAGGGACCAAAATTTGATTGATTTCTAGAAAAGGAGTTCCCTGAATACACTTCAATGGTTTCCTCTTTATCTTTAGGAACACCATCACTAGGTTTTATAACATGATATGCTATTTCATTCATAGTAGCAAAGTATGATAAGAATATTTCACTATGCTTAGGAATTCTACATATTTCACTAACTAACATAATTTTTTTGATTTGGCTCAGTACCTATGCCATATCAATAGGGATATAAGTATGTAAAGGTGTATCCTTTGGGATTGTGATATCACTAGATTGAGGGATAAAATGCATGGGAACATCACAAGGTATAGGATCATTACCTTTTGTACCCCTTTTGTTTCCTTTGTCTCCAAATCCATATGTGTTGCATTCTCACAATATAATTATTTCCCTTTGAGGTATCCTTCACACTTGTAGGTGTTGCAACCTTGTTTTATTTAAGAATATACTTCCTTTTTTTTGATGGTTTTTATATTGGATCTTTTCTCTTTTCCATTGTTACCTCTTTAGGATTGTAATTTTTGATATTACTCCCCATAATATGCACGTGTTTCTATAAAATTAGGTTTCTTCACCTTTGGTATTGCAACATTGGTTCTATCTTTTGGAGGGACATTGCTTGTTCTCAGTTGGTAACCATTTTGAGCATGTACGATTGCAAATTTAACAAGAATCCTCTTGTCCTCATTTGATGGTGTTCTTCCTTGATATATTTTTCTTATAATTTACCTTAGGTTCTCAAAGTCATAAAATGGAAATTCATATTTCCTTAGATCTATATCTTGATCATTTAGGAAATATTTGATAAGAAATATCATGATCAAAGTAATAATCTCCCTCATCACTAAAATAATTTTCAAATGCATCTAAATGATCAATATCTTCATCAAAATACTTTGTATTTTCATATTCATAAGGAATGTCTTCAACCTTATTACTATTTAAGGAAACCACACAATTTATAGGGTCATGAGGAAGTTAGAAAATCACACACCATAGAGAATAATCCTATAAATACACATTATCTCTTTTGAGAGGATCAAGAGTTACCTTGCCCTATTGTTGTAAATCATTTTGAACAAGTAAATTTTGCCTATCATGTTGCTATGGTCTCCTAGAATAGCCATAATTATAAAGCCTATTGTGCAAACAATGACCCACACTAAAGTGAGTTGTAATATTGGGATGTAGTATCCCCTTTTCATTCCTTACAACCTTGTACGATAAGTCTTTTACAACAACCATCAACGTGTCTAGTTTCTCATCAGTAGTTAGACATTTAGCTAGGTTTTTTCTATCAAATCGAGATAAATTGACATATGGAATCTTAATATGTTTATCAAAATTCCTCACTTTCAATATTGATGGTAGTAATGTTTTCTTCCTTGAGAGTTTGTGGAATCTTATCTATAAGGAAATACCCACTTTTTGCATCAAATGCACCACAATACAACATAAGACACAAAATTATTATGCCTTAAATATGGTGACACCCTTCTTATTGAAATAATGAATCTATTATTAAATTTAATCACCATTTCATTCAATCCCTTTTTGATGGTTTTAAGTTCATAAATATTGAACTTAGGGTCAACCCTATCACCATAATGTAATAAAACAACCCTCAAGATCTCTTCCCATGTGTTAATACTACTATTTGGGAGGATCCTATACCATTCCTTTTAAATTTACTCTATAGAATGAATAAACAACTTCATCATCACATCTTCATCTTCAACTTCATTCTCATCAATGACATTGATGAAGTGCTTAATGTGTTCCTCACATGTTATTGCATTATTACCTTGAAACCTTAGAAATTTTCCTCTAATTTTATTAGGAATAGGGATAAGGTAACCAAGTATTCCAAATAAATGTAATTTCTTATATATATCAATCCTAAGAGGCTATTTTATTGAAGGAAATCTCCGAGCCATCCTCCTAAGGTTTACCCTTATGTTTTGCCTCACATTCATATGATAATTTCTTTGCAGTCCTCCTTTCTAGTTAGGAATGTTATGATGTTGAACATAAGGGGCATTTGAGGGGTTTAATTATTGAATTTTTTCATGAGTAATTTGAATATAGTAGTTTTGATTTAATAGTTGTGAATTTTGTGCAAGTTGAGGTTTTCATAGAGCTATTTGAGCCTCAAATTATTTGTTTTTCTTTGAGATGATCTATGAGATCAAGTATTTCATATACTTCATTTTACCTTATCTCATTTTTAGATTGTATGACTACATCAACATCAAGGAAAGGGGGTTCTTC
The DNA here is from genome assembly GCA_007115665.2 of Sequoiadendron giganteum. Taxonomy (NCBI): domain Eukaryota; kingdom Viridiplantae; phylum Streptophyta; class Pinopsida; order Cupressales; family Cupressaceae; genus Sequoiadendron; species Sequoiadendron giganteum. The sequence goes on from CM021101.1 coordinate 29,148,396, forward strand.
TTGATTTCATCCCTCTATGGTGCAATAGGGGAAGCTATGTGTGAGAGATAAATTTTATCTTCTATAAACTCATCTCTACCACAATAGTCATGTATTTGTGCATCACCTATATTTTATCTACCAAATAGTTCATATTTTTTCTAATCTTAGTTAATTCTATATGTTTTTCTAATGGTTTTGGCCATATTATCAAAATAATCATTAAAGTTATAGTGGTCTCTTAAATCAATGAAATAATATCCTCTACTAGAGGTACCAACTACTTTTTTAATACGAGAGTGTAAAGTGTGATACTTACTAATTTCCTTAGCTTTCCATGTAGCACTATCCTTTTTCTCTATTTAAAGTTTCTTCATATCCATGTTGGTGCTAGATCTTCCTACCTCTCTCCATATTCAAATATATTTATATTTTATTGTTATTGCTAAGTCAAATTTAAAATAGTTTTGATACTCTTCTTCCTAGAAGAGACTTCAAATTTTCTTGTAGTAGTGGTGATAAATGATCCTAGGTCAGAGGGTTCATAGTTTGACCTAAAATCTAGAATTTTATCTTATCTTCTCCAATAATGATGCTAAATTTTAGGTCCCAAAATTATAGGTCCTAAACCCCAAAACTCTTTCCTACCTCCTAGGCTAAGGGTTAGTCTTCAAGAAGGAAAAATAAGATTTATCAATAGGCTCAAGATGGTTAAAGGCTAAAAATTGGGTAATCAATTCTACACTTTGAGCTCAAATTAAACTAATTAGGGTATTCCTTCAATTCACCTTAATAGGCTATTGTATTAGTTAGAATGAATAATTATGTAATAAAAAAACTATACCAAATTTCATTATTGACCCCTACATTTATCACTAGGTCTAGATAAATTAGTTCCAATAGATATTTTTATAGTTGATTTAGTATCCTAGCAATATTATAGTCCCTTAAAATGATTTCTTTCAAAAAAATTATACACTAGCAAGGTATAAGCACATTGGACATGATTCTCTAAGTGTTTAACAATTTAAGGTTGGTTAAAATTATTCCTTGGTTGTATTACTGAATCATGAGCAATGCGTGGATTTACTATAAGGATTCATAAAATGATTTTGTGTCTTTGATAAGTATGGAAGGTTAGGATCTTCAATATTAGTTCCTTATTGGGTAATAGAGTTGTATTCGACCATTGCAAGAAAACAGTAGTACATAATAACAAAGGTATAATGCATTTAACCACATCTACTTAATGATTCTTTTTTGAAATGATTAATATTCATCCATAGTATGAAAGAGATTATTACACATGAAAAATATAGTAAATTATAGTGTTGCAACACATATCAAATCCCTATTATAGTCACACCATCAACTATGGTGAAATAAATTTTACAAGACAAGAGGGCTCGTCACACTTCTATACCTAAAACCCCTCTAAAATGACATCAATGACCAAGGAAAAATATGATTACTTACATTTTCTACATTAAATACCTCTTTAAAACTTAGATAATAACTCTAATGGAAAGTAAACTAATATAAATTGAAACCCTAGAATACTCTACTATTGCAAGATGGTGTGTCCCTTGGTCTCCTTGGTGCAATGTGACACTTGGGTTCGTGACATGGCTTAACCACCTCCCGTGGATCTTGTATAAATCTTGCGGTTGTATCAGGCATTAACAGGTTGATCTTTTGGTGCAACGACAACCACCAATGTAACAATTAGTATCAGGGAAGAGGTCACGGGTTGAAAACCCTCGCTTGTGCTGGGGGGATTGTTGCAAGATGGTGTGTCCCTTGTTCTCCTTGGTGTAGTGCGACACTTGGATTCATGACATGGCTTAATCACCTCCCGTGGATCTTGTATAAATATTGCAATTGTATCAGGCATTAATAGGTTGATATTTTGGTGCAACAACAACCACTAATGTAACATCTACATTGTGGTATAGTAAAAACCAATGAATGACCAACCATTACAATGAAGAAAAAAATCATAGATCTCCAACATGGGTGATCAAGTTTGATAGAGAAGATATGGAAACATTTCATTGTATTGGTTTCCCATACTTTCATCATCATTTTATTTAATTACCATGTATAAAATATGTCCCATTAAGACTTGTAGACAAATGAGAAAATGTGAGAAAATCATCATCATTGCATTCACCATCTGATATAGGAGCATCCGGGGATAGGTGCGATCCTACATCAACCAAAAAGATATTTCAATTTGAGTTTGATTTTTTTTGAGGTGTTTGTTATTGGGTTTGTGATCTAGATGACAGATAACTAACATTTTGACATAAATTATCAAATTTCATTTATCGATTTCCACTCTGCAGGAAAATCAAAGTTTGATGTTCAAGTTTGATTTATTCATATTATTATTGTTTTGGACTCGATTAAAGTTTGCATCCTTCCATCTAATATAGCTATGATATCATTCATGATATTATTTAATAATATATTTGAAAGACATAATATTTCAATTAGAGGGGAAATGATGTTAACAAAACAAAGAAAGACTCTTAGGTTGCACCATAGGGCATAGTATATTGAAAGCAACTGAATGCCAAAAGGAGTATGTGGAAACATTACAAGCCAACAAAGAGATGGTAATTTAAAGTTAAAATAATGTGATATGGACAACGTAGAAAGACATATAGAGGGCAAATGAAAATATAGATTAATAAAATGAGAATGTTTGTTTTCCAAAAATTGGAAAGGGAGAGAAAAACCCGCGGACATGGAGAGTTGGACCATTTTGTAATGGAAAAATTGTTTGCTGTCCAAATGAGAAGGGAAGAAAAAGGGGTGCGTGAAGGAGTTTGGGAAGGAAATAAACTTCAAAAACAAAAGGTCATGGCTAGAGGAATAAAGAAGAGGAAGTTCAATGTAGAGAGAAGAATATAGGCATGGGAAAGCAACAACAAAAAGTGAGGGGACTACATAGAAGAAAAGAGAGTGCTTGAAGGGGGAAAGTCCATGAAGAAATTGGAAGAAGGGCTAGATGTGGGGAGAAACAAGCATAGAGGTGCACATTATTTGATCCAAGAAGATCCTTTAAAAGGCTGAAAGAGTGGTGCAACAAAGGAATGTATGAGACAGAGCTGAGAGAAGAAGTGTTTTGTAGAGAAAAATGGGCAAGGTAAGATTGAAAACAAGGCATCAAACTCAAGTTAAAGGCACACAATAGATAAATGAATGAGGGAAGCTAATAAGGAATGCAATGTAATGAAGGAAAGGAGAGGCTGCTGGACTTTGTGGAAGAGGTTGGTAGACTTGTGAGGAGGTGTTCGTTAGAGAATGAGAAACAACATATAAAAGTATGAGGTTTTCAAGAGTGTATGACATGAAATGGTGAGTATTGTGGGAAGAACAAGTTAGTGGGATGTTGCTATTCTAGAACAGAGGAAGAGGCAAATCGATTGGCTATCTGAGAAGTGTGAGGTCATGAAATACCATCTAATGTAATTTTATTATTGAAATAAAGAAACATTATTTTCCTGTAATCGAATTAAATTGTCATTGAATTATTGTTGTGAGTTCCATATTGTGTTTTGTGTTTGAGTGGTGTTTTTGTAGAGGGGAGTACCCTCCTATGTGAATTGGTATTAGAGTAGGTAGTCTTGAGAGTGGAGAGGATCCACCAAGACCTGCAAGTGTGTGTGAATAGATCGTCGATTGGGAGGTAGTTTGCATGAGAAGAAAGTGTGTGAAGTGGTAGTGAAGAAGCTCATGAGAGCTATTGTAGGTGTGTGAGGAATCCTTGTTGTAAGAGTGAGAGCTTGAAGCTGTGAAGGAAACTTGAGAAGTGATGAAATATTGAGAGAGGTGAGATTGCAGTAGAAAAAATAGATTGGGTCATGAAGAGGCCCATGTGAATACAATTTTGGGAGTAGTATTGGGATGATGTGAAGGATGAATTGTGTGAAGCGTTGGAAAAGATGGTTTGTGGAAAAGCAAAAAAAAGTGTTGGAAAGAGAGAGGAAAATGGTAAAGAGAAGTGAGAAGAAGAAGGTTCTCATGAAAAAGGAGAGTTTAAAGAAGAATAGAAGAAATGAGTGTTGTAACCCTAAATGGAAAGAAGAAGAAGTAAGAGCAGTCCCTGTTGGTGAAGAAGTTGCAGCAATAGCATGTCATGAGGAAGGAATGACAATAGAAGAAGAAAATATAGAGGTGAATAGTGAAGAGGTCATAGATGAAGGTGAAGGTGAATTATATTTTTTCACTCAACTGTTGGCGATTGAGGAAGAATGGACGACGAAGCTTGTTGATGCAGAAAAGAGAGAAGAACGAAAAGTTGCAATTGACGAGGAGGTGGAAGATGTCTTAGAATGTTTTTCAATGTTGTAGCTACAAATGAAGATAAGGTAAATCAAATTTGTGATGTTATTGAGTTTTTAGATGAGATGATAAAATAAAAGAGGGATAAGGAGCTAAAGTGTGTAGTAGATGTTCCCTATTTTCTTGTGGAGAAAGTGGAAGATATTGTAGGTTGTTTTTGGTGGAGGTGGACGGTTAGAGGTGGGTTTGAACCCACAGAGAAAGAGAAGAGTGTGGGAAGCATTTTGCGGAGGAGGTCGGACTTTGGTGGACATGATTCCATGAGGGAGAAAAGGAGGAAGATGATGTGTTGCTAGAGAAAGGTGGTGTGTATTCCAGAACGATGCTGGAAAAAGAAAAAGAAGTATTAATTTTGAATACTTGCACAATGAAGGAGTTCACTGTAGGTTGCCATCAACCTAGAAGAGTAGTGCAACTAATCAAATCCGTTATTGTGAGCCTTTACTCATAATCTTTCTACCCGGTGTGTCTAATGCAGGAGCATCCGAGTATAGGTGCAATCCTGCGTCAACCAAAAAGATATTTCAATTTGAGTTCGATTTTTGTTGAGGTGTTTGCTCTTGGATGTTGCAAGTATGGATGTGTTTGGTGGCGTTGTCATTAATGTTATCATTGATTTCAACACAATTCAATTTGTTTGCAAGTGGTACTTGTATAGTTGAGATACTACAAAAGTGCTTAGAGTATATGGAGCTATATTTATGAAGTTGTAGTTATGTTTTTGTCAAGTTCTTTTGAGAAAATTAAGAAATAATGAAGGTAGTGTTGAGTGTGCGTTCTAAGTGTGCTCCGGTATTGTGCTTTGCATTTATTCTATGTTGATCCTATGCCTGTGCGGATCTGTGGTATTGTTAATAAACTTGAATGAAGAATATATCCTAAGTTTTAGCTTTTGTATCGATGGAGAATGAAAGATGTGTTCGCCGATGTGTGAATTGGTTTTGCAAAACTATCTGTTTGTGGACTGGGATAAATGTTTTGGATTCGTAATGCTTTGGAGTTTGGTTTCAGATCTAGGAGATAATTTATTTTGATGGTTTCTATGTTCTGATAAATGTGCTTGATATTTGGTGCTCCAGAAGACCTACTCCAGAGCTCCTCTGTGTTGCTAGTTGGTCCGATTGGACTGTTGAAGAGTATTCTGTGAATGAAGTTCATTGTAGTTATTGTGGATGAACTTGAAGGTTTCTTAGAGATGGTAAAATATCTGGTGAAGTGTGTTGAGTGATCCACATGTGACATATTGTTGGAGATGCACATACTTCAAAGATCATTGGTGTTTTTATTAGGTTTGGCCGACCTGGTGTCTACACGTTACATAAATATTTGCATTGAATTAAGGAACCATGTGATTGACCCAAGATATTGTTTGGGTCCTAATTAAATGTGTAACTAGTCCTCTCTCATTCTTATCCACTGGAAGAATGTTGAGTAGCCGACCTAATTTGAATTTGTAAATTGAAGAATGTTTAGTCGACCTTTGAGAATGCTTCTAGGGTTGAAGATGGTATAAAATCAAATCAAGATGTTGCAAGAAAGTGAAGTGTGCGAACAAGTACGAAAAATAAAGTGTGCAAGAGAAAATTGAGGTAGTAGTACTTTGATGTGTTAGATTCCTAAAGGTAGTGAGCTGATGGTATCTACTATCTTCTAATCAAGCTGCGAATGTGTGGAACCTTTGTGGTGGATCTTTATTTATTTTTTCTTTTTCTGTAGGTAGTGAGCCTCCTTCTAGATAGTGAGTCCTATTGTAGGCAGTGAGCCTTGTATTCGAGCAATGAGCCCTTTGGTAGTGAGCCTTTGTATCTGGTATTGCATCAGTACTATATTGTGAGCTAATACTCATTGTAGTTTTTCCCTCATTGGGTTTTCCACATAAATTTGGTGTCTCTGGTGTTTTCTTTATGTTATTTTCATTTCATATTTACACTTAATAACAAATTGGGTTAAAGTGGAATTGATTAAGAATAGAAGTAAAGTAATTTGGTACAACCGATTCACCCGCCTCTTAATTGTCTTGTGCATTTCAACATTGGATTTGTGATCTATGATGACATATAACTAACATTTTGACATAAATTGTCAAATGTCATTTATCGATTTCCACTCTGCAGGAAAATCAAAGTTTGATGTTCAAGTTTGATTTATTCATATTATTATTGTTTTGGACTGGATTAAATTTTGTATCCTTCCATCTAATATAGCTATGATATCATTCATGGTATTATTTAATAATATCTTTGAAAGGCATAATATTTCAATTAGAGGGGCAATAATGGCAACACAACAAAGAAAGACTCTTAGGCCATGTCACAGGGCATAATATATTGAAAGCAACTTGATGCCAAAGGAGTATGTGGAAACATTACAAGACAGTGAAGAGATGGTAATTTATAGTTAAAATAATGTGATATGGACAACGTGAAAGGAAAAGCAACAGTGCAGAAACACTTTCCTAATGCTAAAACTACAGAGGAGACGTGCAAAAACCAGTTTTAAAACATTAAAACACTTAAGATGAACACATACAGGGTAACAAGAGTAACATAAATAAACGATTACAAAGATAATACTAGATTTACATGGGAAAACCCTTTCGGGAAAAAAAAACCCACCACACCAAGAGACAGACACTTTGTATTACAATAAGCAAAATATTACATACAAAGTTATAGTCCTCACTCTCTGATAGTTAGCTCACATCAACACTTGAGTTTTCATGCACTCACTATTACAATGCTATTTCGGCATACAGTGAATACAAACTCATCAACCTTTTTTCGTATTCTTCTTTTTTAGATTGTTCGACTTCTAGTCTAGACCGACTATTACAAGTCTCCATCCAATGACCAATTAGGGTGCATTAATTTTAGTTCTTCACCGACATGCCAAATCGATCTCGGATCGGATCCACCTACAATCCTGCATCGAGCCACCCCCACAATAAATTCATTGTAGAGAAATTACTAAATTTGGGCTTTGCCAACCGCCAAAATCCGATCTCATATGATTGCATAAAATATCGCTTTTCACCATTCCAACTTTCGACAATAAATGTTGTTTTGCAACAACGGTGCAAAAACAACCAAAGAAAAAATAGCCACATGTCGCACTACTATTCATTCTGCTGCTTGGCTGAGCAATGATTGATCGATTGTCATCAGGCTCCAAAATCCCTTCGCCATCACTAACCATTTCATCACATTTCGGATCGGTAATAATCCGCTATCGCCAAAACATTGACCGCCAGCTCTATCAGGTCCCACAAGCCACGTGTCCGCTGCTCAGGAGGTTCCGGGGCATCCAAGAGGGAATCTCCAAGATTCCCATGAGCTTGCTTGGAATGAGCTTCCGAGGCTGCCATGTGTCCATCGCTCGCGCTCTCCACTTGGCCTATGTGGAAGCCGCTGGAGCTTCTTCGGGGAATCTCTAGTGACATCCGCTAGATTCCATAGAGAACTCCCGAGGCACAGAAAAGTGTCCACGGTTGGATAGCCCTTCACATAAAGTAGCTTGGGGCCCACCTTCTCTTCACTGCGCTCACCTCTTTGACAAGCCACCATGCGTCATGTGCACAGGCAATTCTGCTTGGTGAAAATGTTAACAATGGTACTTTCCTTCGGATGCCATGGTAAGCAGCCAACACCGTCAGATGAAGCCGATAGCATCCATTGATGCAAAGCATCGACACATTGGCGAGGCATAGAATTGCCTCCCGTCGGTGAGTGACTGATTCGCCGATAAAGCTAAAGCCAATAAACATTTCACCAACTCCATGCTCGTTGGCCCATCGTTGTGACAACCCTCGGAGTTTCACCGATCAGACAAAGTCTCCACGACCAATGATCAAAATGACCAAAAGAGAACTCCGTGGTAAATCGATAGAGACATAAAATCGTCAAGCCTTTAATAGAGGTCCAAGCCAATAAATTGAGGCACATTTTCCGACAAGCTCCCACTTGACGAAGACTTACTGGCTTCCTCTAGACTTCAAATTTATTGACAATCATAGGCCCTAAGGCCCATCAAACTTGACACCATCTAAACTTGTCTATGCTCACTTGCTTTATCAATGCATCAACAACATTCTTCAGAGTATCCACCTTCTCTAAATAAACCTTTCCATCCTCCACCATATGTCTCACGAAGTGATACTGCACATCGATATGTTTCATCCTAGCATGGAAAGTTGGACTTTTCGCCAAACAAATGGAACTCTGACTATCATAGAAAATAGTGATCTGCCCTGCATCAAAACCAATATTAGAACACAAATGAATTAGCCAAACGACTTCTTTGCAGGTGTGAGTTGTTGCCATGTATTCTGTCTCCGTAGTGGAAAAAGCGACTACAACCTATTGCTTGCTCATCCAACCGATTGCACTACCATTTAACATGAAATAATATCCACTGGTGGATCTTCTACTGTCAATGTCCCCTGCCCAATCAGAGTCCACATATCCACGAATTTTGAGAGTTTTCTGTAATGCAACCAAGTGTCCATGGTAACATAGAGCATATTCTGAGGTACCTCTCAGATATCTAAACACTCTCTTTACAATATCCCAATACATCCTTCCTGGATTTTCCATAAATCGGCTGAGTACTCCCACTGCTTGGGTAATGTCTGACCTTGTACAGACCATCACATACATTAAACTACCGAAAACACTCGCATAAGGCACCCTGGTCATGTCCTCCATCTTAGTAGCAGATTTTGGAAAATCTTCAACAAATAGCTTCATTCCCTGCATAACTGGAACAACTAGCTACTTGCAATCACTCATATCAAATCTCTCCAGAACAATGTTGACATACTTACTTTGACTGACCCAAAGATTTTTTCCCTTTCTGTCCCTGGTTATCTCCATCCCCAAAATATACCTTGCTGCACCTAGATCTTTCATTTCAAACTTTGTAGACAACTGAGATTTAAGATCATAAATCATAGACTTACTATTTCCTATGAACAACATATCATCCATGTACAGGGTAATAATAAGCACACGATCATTTTCAGATTTATAATACACACAATGATCAGATTTTGATCTCACAAATCCCATAGACAACACAAAAGTGTCAAACTTCTGGTACCACATTCTAGGCGACTGCTTCAAACCATACAAAGATTTCTTTAACTTTCATACTAGGTTTTCTTTACCTTTTTCAACGAAATGCTTAGGCTGGGACATGTAAATTTATTCTTCCAGCTCTCCATGGAGAAACATTGTTTTCACATCGATCTGCTTGATCTCTAAGTCATACGCGACTGCAAGTGACAACATAAATCTAATAGATGTTTGCTTAGCTATAGGGGAAATTTTTTCTCCATAATCAATTCCCTCTACTTGGGAATACCCCTTTGCAACCAGCCTTGCTTTATACTTCTCAACACTTCCCTCAAGACTAGTCTTCTTCTTAAATACCCATTTACAACCAACATAATTTCCTCCTTCAGGCAAAGGTACCAAATCCCAGGTTTCATTCTTTTCCAATGATTCCATTTCTTCATTCATGGCTTCCAATTAGAAATTTGCATCGGGCATATTAATTGCCTTTTAATAGTCCTAGGCCCCTCAGTGCTAGTAATTAAAGCATAGGCATAGTTCAAATCCAAGATGGAGAAACCATACCTATTAGGCTGTTGTTTTTGATGTGTAGACCTTCTCATTGGATGAGGTTGTGGTTATTCATCTTCAGAACTTTCAGAGCTGCTAGAGCTCTCCTCAATTTCAGGTACACCCATGTAGTTCTCCCTTTTCTGGAGTTTGGGGAATCTCAACTGCATCATTCTTCTTTTCTCTTTGATCTGTCTCTAGCTGTGGGTCAGCTGTAGAAGGTTTTAGCTCACCAAATATTACACTTCTTCTACACAAAACCTTCTCAGTATCAGGATTCCAAAGCTTGTATCCCTTCATAGCAACGCCATAGCCGATGAAGATACATTTAACGACTTTGTTCTCCAACTTAGATCTTTTCTCTTTTGGCACATATCCATATTCCTCACAGCCAAAGACACAAACATGTCTTAGAGAGGGCTTCTTACCAGACCACACTTCCAAAGGTGTCTTATCAACAAGAGTAGAGCAAGGAGAATGATTTACTAGGTAACATGTTGTAGCCACAACCTCAACCTAGAACTTCTGCTCCAGACCAACACTGCTCAACATACTCCTTGCCTTTTCCATCAACATCCTGTTCAACCTTTCAACAACTCCATTCTATTGTGGAGTATAAGGTGTAGTTTTATGCATTTTAATCCCATGGTATTTACAGTATCTATCGAAATCTACAGAACAAAACTCATCGCCATTATCTATCCTCAAGAATTTGATTTTCCTTCCAGTCTGATTCTCTACCAAGTTTTTAAACTCTTTAAAATGACTGAACACTTCTGATTTACTTTTAAGAAAGTATATAAATTACCTTCTCGAGTAGTCATCAATAAAAGAAACATAATATATAGAATTTGATAACGAAGGAACATTAACTAGACCAAACACATCAGAATGAACATAGTCCAGTACACAGAAGATTTATGAGAACTCGGGGAAAAAGAAACACATTGTTGCTTTCCATAAATGCAGTGTTCACAGAAATCAAACTCAAGATTACAATCTACAAACCCTTCAATAAGATTTTTATTTTTCAAGGTTTTTGAACCTTTCTCACCTATGTGACCGAGTATATGATGCCACAACATGGTTTTCTATGCTAGGAGTTTCACCCCCATCATATTTGCAGCCAGAGAAGCATCTTCATCCTTCTCTACAAGAGAAAATTTGCTTGACTTTGCAGAGATGCTGTTACATTAAACAGGACGTGCATCCAACTTGTACAAAGTGCCAGTACATACAACCTTAGCCAACACCATTGCACCTCTATCCATCTTACATCCTTTACTCAAGAAAGAAACTTCTACACCAACATCATTCAGCTTACTAATAGAAAGTAAGTTATGAGCTAGACCTGGTATGTGCAGTACGCCACCAATCCATTTGATTCTACAATCAAGGAACTTTATTTTCACTCTTCCATGACCAACAATCTCCAATGTTGAATCACTCGCTAGGTACACCTTTCCACCATCATACTTCTCATACTTAGTGAACCATTCTCTATGAGAAGTCATGTGAAAGGATGCACCCGAGTCAACTAGCCATACATCATCTGATACCTGAGGTGCCAAGGCTGTAATGAAGGCATCTGCATCACTCTGAGAAGAGTCATAGTTTGAAGAGTTAATCTTCTTCTTCTTCTCCTTACAATCCTTTTGGATATGACTAGACTGGCCATAGTTCTAGCATTTCACCTTGGAATTTTTACTAAGAGTCTTCAATCTCTCTATTGATTTTGATTTGGACTTCTTGTCCTTCTTCTTGCCTTTCTCCTTTGATCTTACTCAAACAACAAGGGCGTCTTTGGACATCTCAGAAGACTTCCTCTGCATCTCTTCAAACAACAACGAAGCAACCACGTCTTCCATCTTGAAAGTAGCAGTCGTACTTCCAATAGCCATCACCAGATGATCCCAAGTGTCAGGTAACAAACATAACAGAAGCATGCAACGATCCTCCTCAATATTTACACCCACAGATTCCAAATGAGCAACACTCATATTAAACAAGTTTAGATGGTCTGCAACAGATGCACCTTCTTCCATCTTCAAGGAGTACAACTTCTTCCTCAGGAATAACTTATTTACCAGAGACTTTCCTTGATAAATATCACCAAGCTTCTTCCATAACAAAGCTATGGACTTCTTCTCATGGACATTTAGGAGTACAAAATCGGCCAGATTAAGTCTTATCAGACCTCTCGATTTTCTATCTGTGAGGTCCCATTCTTCTTGCTTCATACTTTGTGGCATAGTTCGAGACACTACTACCTAGAGGTCTTTATCCACTAACATGTCTTCCACTTTGAGTTTCCACAGCTCAAAGTTGCCGCCATTGAATTTCTCAATATCAACTCTTCCTGATGTACTCGCCATCTTAGACAAAACTTGGTCCTAACTTTGCAAGACTCCCACTAGAACAGTATTAACACAAAAACCAGCCCTACTAAGAAGGATAACACAACTGGCCAGACTTTGATACCACTTGAAAGGAAAAGAAATAGTTCGAAAATGCTTTCCTAACGCTAAAACCTCATAGGAGACATGTAGAGACTGGTTTTAAAACATTAAAACACTTAAGATGAACACATACAGGGTAACAAGAGTAACAAAAATAAATGATTATAGAGATAATACCAGATTTATGTGGGAAAACCCTTTTGGGAAAAAAAACCCACCATACCAAGAGACAAACACTTTGTATTACAGTAAGAAAAAGATTACATAAAAAGTTAGAGTCCTCACTCTCTGATAGTTAGCTCACAACAACACTTGAGTTTTCATGCACTCACTGTTACAATGCTATTTCGACATATAGTGAATACAAACTCATCAACCTTTTTTCATATTTTGCTTTTTCAGATTGTTCAACTTCTAGTCTAAACCGACTATTACAAGTCTCCATCCAACAACCAATTAGGGTGCATTAATTTCAGTTTTTCATCGACACGCCAAATTGATCTCGGATCGAATCCACCTGAAATCCTGCATCGAGCCACCCCCGCAAAAAATAATTGCAGAGAAATTACTAAATTTGGGCTCTACCAACCGCCAAAATCCGATCTCATATGATTGAATAAAATATCACTTTTCACCAATCCAACTTGCGGCAATAAATATTGTTTTGCAACAATGGTGCAAAAAAAACCAAAGAAAAAACTACCACATGTCACACTGCTATTCGTTCCATTGCTTGATCGAGTAGTGATCGATCAACTGTAATCGGGCTTTGAAATCCCTTCGCCATCGCTAACCATTTCATCACATTTCGGATCGGTAATAATCCGCTATCACCAAAACACCGACCGCCAGCTCTATCGGGTCCCACAAGCCACATGTTCACCACTCAGGAGGTTCCAGTGCATCTAGGAGGGAATCTGCAAGATTCCCATGAGCCCGCTCGGAACAAGCTTCCGAGGTTGCCACATGTCCATCGCTCGCACTCTCTGCTTGGCCTATGTGGAAGTCGCTGGAGCTCCTTCGGGGAATCTCTAGTGACATCCGCTAGATTCCCCAGGGAACTCCCGAGGTGCAGACAAGTGTCCACGGTCGGACAACCCTTCACATAAAGAAGCTCGGGGCCCACCTTCTCTTCACCGAGCTCACCTCTTTAACAAGCTGCCACACGTCATGTGCACAGGAAATTTTGCTTGGCGAAAAGGTTAACAGTGGTACTTGCCTTCGGATGTTGCAGAAAGCAGCCAACACCGTTGGATGAAGCAGATAGCAACCATTGATACAAAACATCGGCACATCGGAGAGGTATAGCATTGCCTCCTACCAATGGGCAACCGATCCACCGATAAAGCCAAAGCCAACAAACATTTCGCCAAATCCACGCTCGTCGGCCCATCGCTGTGACAACCCTTGGAGTTTCGTCGATCAGACAGAGTCTCCACGACCAATGATCAAAATGACCAAAAGAGAACTCCACGGTAAAGCGATAGAGACATAAACTCGTCAAGCCTTTAACAGAGGTCCAAGCCAGTAAATTGAGGCACATTTTCCAACACAACACAAAAAGACATATGGAGGGTGAATGAAAAGATAGATTAATAAAATGAGAATTTTTATTTTTCAAACATTGGAAAGGGAAGAAAATCCTGTGCACATTGGACCATTTTGTAATGGATTTTTTTTTTGCTGTCCACATGAGAAGGGAAGACAAAGGGGTGCGTGAAGGAGTCAAGGAAGGCAATAAACATCAGAAATAAAAGGTCGTGGCTAGAGGAATAAAGAAGAAGAAGCACCATGTAGAGAGAAGAATATAGGGATGAGAAAGCAACAAAAAGAAGTGAGGGGACCGCGCAAAAGAAAAGAGAGTGCTTGAAGGGGGAAATACCGTGAAGAAATTGGAAGAAAGGATGGACATGGGGAGAAAAAAGAATAGAGGCGCACATTATTTGATCCAATAAGAGCCTTTAAAAGGATAAAAGAGTGGTGCAACAAAGGAATGCATGAGATGCAATTGAGAGAAGAAGTGTGTTGCAGAGAAAACCAGCCAAGGCAAGACTGAAACAAGGCATCAAACTCAAGTTAAAGGCACATAATAGATAAATGAATGAGGGAGACTGATAAGGAATGCACTGTAATGAAGGAAAGGAGAGGCTGTTAGACTTTGTGGAAGAGGCTGATAGACTTGTGAGGAGGTGTTCGTTAGAGAATGAGACACAACATATAAAAGTACGAGGTTGTCAAGAGTGTATGCCATGAAATGGTAAGAATTGTGGAAAGAAAAAGTTAGTGGGATGTTGCTATTCCATAATAGAGGAAGAGGTAGATCGATTGGCTATTTGAGAAGTGTAAGGTCATGAAAGACCATCTAATGTAATTTTATTATTAAAATAAAGAAACCATTGTTTGCTTGCAATTGAATTAAGTTGAGTCATTGAATTATTGTTGTGAGTTCCATATTGGGTTTTGTGTTTGAGTGGTGTTTTCACAGAGTGGAGTACCCTCCTGCGTTAATTGGTATAAGAGCAGGTAGTCCTTAATGTGGAGAGGATCCACTAGGACCTGCAGGTGTGTGTGAACATATCTCTGACTGGGAGGTAGTTCACATGAGAAGAAAGTGTGTGAAGTAGTAGTGAAGAAGCTTGTGAGAGCTATTGCAGGTGTGTGAGGAATCTTGGTAATAAGAGTGAGAGATTGAAGCCACAAAGGAAACTTGAGAAGTGATGACAAATTGAGAGGTGAGATTGGAGCAAAAAAAATGTGTTGGGTCGTGAAGAGGCTTATGCAGATACGGTTTTGGGAGTAGTATTGGGATGATGTGGAGGATGAATTGTGTGAAGCGTTGGAAAAGATGGTTTGTGGAAAATTGGAAAAGAGTGTTGGAAAGAGAGAGGAAAATGGTGAAGAGTAGTGAGAAGAAGAAGGTTCTCGTGAAAGAGAAGAGCGGAAAGAAGAATAGAAGAAATGAGTGTTGCAGCCCTAATTGGAAAGAGAAAGAAGTAAGAGTAGACCCTATTGATGAAGAAGTTGCAAAAATGATGTGTCATGAGGAAGGCATGACAATAGAAGAAGAAATGATAGAGGTGAATAGTGAAGAGGTCATAGATGAAGGCGAATGTGAATCAGATTTGTTCACTCAACTATTGGCGATTGAGGAAGAATGGATGACGAAGCTCATTGATGCAACAAAGAGAGAAGAACAAAAAGTGTTAGCTGACGAGGAGTTGGAAGATGTCTAAGTGAAATTCAATGTTGTAGCTACAAATGAAGATAAGGTAAATCAAATTTGTGATGTTATCGAGTTTTTAGATGAGATGATAAAAGAAAAGAGGGATAAGGAGATAGAGTGTGTAGTAGATGTTTCATATTTGATTATGGAGAAAGTGGAAGATGTTGTAGGTTGTTTTTGGTGGAGGTGGATGGTTAAAGGTGGGTTTGAACCCACAAAGAAAGAGAAGAGTGTAGGAAGTATTTGGCAGAGGAGTTCAGACTTTGGTGGACACAAGTCTACGAGGGAGAAAATGAGGAAGATGATGTGTTGCTAGAGAAAGGTGGTGTGTGTTTTGGCACGATGCTAGAAAAAGTGAAAGAAGGATTAATTTTGAATACTTGCATAGCGAAGGAGTCATTGCAGGTTGCTATCAACTTGGAAGAGTAGTGCAACTACTCAACTCCACTATTGTGAGTCTATGCTCACAATCTTTCCACCTGGAGTGTCTGATGCATGAGCATATGCGGATAGGTGCGATCTTGCATCAACCAAAAAGATATTTCAATTTGAGTTTAATTTTTGTTGAGGTGTTTTCTCTTAGGTTTGTGATCTATGATGCCAGATAACTAACATTTTGACATAAATTGTCAAATGTCATTTATTGATTTCCACTATGTAGGAAAATCAAAGTTTGATATTCAAGTTTGATTTATTCATATTATTATTATTTTGGACTCAATTAAAGTTTGCATCCTTCCATCTAATATAGCTAAGATATCATTTATGGTATTATTTAATAATATATTTGAAAGGCATAATCTTTCAATTAGAGGGGTAAACACAACAAAGAAAGACTCTTAGGCCGCGTCACAGGGCATAGTGTATTGAAAGCAACTTGATGCCAAAGGAGTATGTGAAAATGTTACAAGCCAACGAAGAGATGGTAATTTAAAGTTAAAATAATGTGATATGGATATCGCAAAAGACATATGGAGGGTGAATGAAGAGATAGATTAATAAAATGAGAATGTTTGTTTTCCAAACATTGGAAAGGGAGAGAAAAGCCCACACACATGGAGAGTTGGACCATTTTGTAATGGAAAAATTGTTTCCTGTCCATGTGAGAAGGGAAGACAAAGGGGTGCGTGAAGGAGTTTGGGAAGGTAATAAACATCAGAAACAAAAGGTTGCGGCTAGAGGAATAAAGAAGAAGAAGCACCATGTAGAGAGAAGAATATAGGTGCAGGAAAGCAACAACAAAAAGTGAGGGGATTGCGTAGAAGAAAAGAGAGTGCTTAAAGGGGGAAAGGCCATGAAAAAATTGGAAGAAGGGCTGCACATGGGGAGAAACAAGCATAGAGGCACACATTATTTGATCCAAGAAGAGCCTTTAAAAGGCTGAAAGAGTGGTGCTGCAAAGGAATGTATGAGACACATCTGAGAGAAGTGTGCTATAGAGAAAACTAGCCAAGGAAAGATTGAAAACAAGGCGTCAAACTCAAGTTAAAGGCACACAACAGATAAATGAATGAGGGCAGTTGACAAGGAATGCACTGTAATGAAGGAAAGGAGAGGCTACTGGATTTTGTGGAAGAGGCTTGATATACTTGTGAGGAGGCGTTTGTTAGAGAATGAGATGCAGTATATAAAAGTATGAGGTTGTCAAGAGTGTATGGCATGAAATGGTTAGTATTTTGGGAAGAACAAGTTAGTGGGATGTTGGTGTTCCAAAACAGAGGAAGAGGCAAATCAATTGTTTTTCTGAGAAGTGTGAGGTCATGAAAGGCCATCTAATGTAATTATTTTATTGAAATAAAGAAACCATTATTTTCTTGTAATCGAATTAAGTTGAGTCATTGAATTATTGTTGTGAGTTCCATATTGGGTTTTGTGTTTGAGTGGTGTTTTCGTAAAGGGGAGTACCCTCCTACATCACTATCATTTTGAATAGTAAAGGTACAAGAATATAAGTGTATAGAGCCAAAAAGGGCCTACAAAATGTAATGAAAGGAAATTTAGGCATGGCCTAAATGTATCTAGTTTTTAAAACCCTTATTAATACATTAACTAGGTCATAAATGCTTTTACCCTCTTTCCTATTTGAATTTGTGCCTACAAAATAGAAAATTATCATGGGTGCGGTCTAATCATATTTGGTAGTTGTAGAGATCTTCATTGGATTATTATTGATAATTTGGGTGGCTTTCACCTTTACCCCTTGAAATGACATGCAAACTTGCCTCCTTTTCATGAAAAGTTTGTTTTGAAATAAAACTTATTTTAGAGTTTAGGGAATAAAAATGGTCATAAATGGACTTTAAGATTGAGCAAGGGTGGTAAGTGAGATCTACAATGAAAATGGTGAATTTTTTTAATTGTTTAGGGTCGAGGATGACACATACTTCATGCCTTTGGTTGGGGCATTGAGGGTTAGAGGTGACATGAAAATCATACCATTGAGGTATGCGGAATGAGGGAAGTCCAAACAAGCAATATAAAAAAGGTAATAAGCTTCAAAATATTATGGAATAATAGTCAAGAATATCTTATGATAGGTACCAAAGTGAAGGGAAGGGAAAAAGTCTAACTCTAAAGATATTTACAAAGGAATAAATATTTTTAGAAGGTTAAGGCAAACATGAAAGTAATGACAATTATAAAATGTAAAAAATACAATTCAAAAATTTTTGAAGGGAGGGGAATTAAGATGTCGAGGATGGTATGGAAATGATACATGGGAAAAATGAAGCCCGCAATATCAACTTTGATTAAATACTTAGTGAAAAATAATGATTCAAGAGTTGGGGATCAAGGGAGAGCCAAATGATGTATCTAGGTTAGGGATGGTTTGAATCCTTAGTCCAAAACACAAAAAATATAATAATAAAGGATTGGAACATTGCAGTTGACATGGAAGGGGTACATTGGAAAGGGAAAGCTTGAAAACCCAATGGAAAATAAAAACTTAATAATTTCATGTAATTTGTTGGGGATAAGAGTTTAGGGATGCCAAGAAAATGGTATCAAGAAATCTCAAGTTAAAAAATGTGGCACTCAATTTTTTTGAAGGAATTAGATTGAGATGTTAGGGATTAGATGGATGGTATGAAGGCAAGGGAAAGGTTGACAACCTAAAACTATGATAGAACACAAAAAATGACCTAAACGTGCCCTAGACTTATATATTTCTTTTAATATTTATGCAGATTTTGATACCAAGAGGGAATATAGAGGACAACACTTGAGAAAATATAAAAATGAAAACCCATACAAATCTTTCTTTGATCACTTATAAAGTAAGGGAAAAATGAAGCCTTAGTTCACAAATAAATTGGGAGTCAATAATTTTCTTGGCACTATAAGGTTGAGTCCCAACATGGTCTTCCTCCATAGCTACTAGAAGAAGTTTTAATAAAAAATTAATGTATTTCTAACTACATTCCTAGCTTCTATAGATGAAAATATAGCTACAATATCTTGGGAGCCTCTAGCCCGTAAATCTAATTTGAGGTTTTAGTAATTTGAAAGTTATCAAAGAATTTATTTTTTTTCTTTTAATTCATGATAACATTTTTATTGAAAGTTTACTCATAGTTCTTTGTGTTGTCTAGTAAGCTATGACTTGATTGCAGTGAGATTGATTGATCAAGTGGAAACCATTCCAAATCACATACAAGCCATGTATCCATGTATCTATTAATAAAAACTTATATTGATGCAAGCAAGGGCCACACAACTAAAGCACTTTTGTGTTCATCTCAAAATTTCACTTGGATTTTGGAGTCTTAATATTCACAATTAGTTGTTTTATTTAGAGCCTTGGCATTTGAATTGTAAGAAAAATAATAATTTATGAGTGAAAAGTAATAGTCTAACATTTTATTATTTATTGAGCCTACTAGATTCCATGCAAGTTTTATTCTTCTAATTGTTCATACATGACAAGATATGAAGACCATTTTTTAAAGACTACAAATAAGAATTCATGTAGGTTTGATAGATGAAGACAAAAAATTCAAACTGATCTCACTTTTTTTTGGATAATTTAAAATGAACCCTTCACACTCTACTTTGGTGCTTAGTAGTTAAATTTGTTTTCTTTAATTTTTTGTTATAAATACTAGAGCATGTTTGGGTAGTTGGTTGTGTGTCCTATTTCCTTGCAACACAAGATGATCTTGGAAATAAAAATAAACTTAATCTACCACTTTGTGTACGAAGGATGGGCTATATATGCTCTCCTCTTGCATAAAAATATGATCTTGAGGATTGGAAATAAATCAAACTAGTTTTTATTATGACTCAAACCTCATCTCTACCCACTCATATTTCACTTTTTCTAGGTTTTCTAGTATTTATATTTAATCACCAAATCTAGTGGGATCTCATGTATCAGTGATATTTATAAAATTAGGGAAGAGATGTCATTACTAGTTAAGTAGAGATGTGTTTTAAGAACTTCGTGAAATGAGATGGTTTCATCCCACCAATACCTAATCCATAGAAATCACCCTTGAAATATGGAATCAAAACTCATTTAACTTCAATTATATGAAGGACTCCCTTAGATTGATTATTCATCCTAGTTAGGCATAATTTTCACCATCATTGCCTGTACTAAAACAAAATGCAAATTGAACCATGAAGTTACTATTAAAATACCCCAATTATGTAGGTAGTAGGCCATGGGACAACCAATGTCAAGGAATTAACCATATAAACATGTGTTAGGTTAGTGAGTAATATTTTGACCCTAGGACCAATAAAATGGTTCAAGGCTATCCACCTTGGACACATGGTATATTAATGAGCCTACAACGATTGATACACCAACCTATGTAGCTTAGGCATGTTCATGTGTATTTCTTGTATTTTAATGTTTATATTAACCCTACCCGATTTAAAAGAGTCCCAAGGGGAAGCTCATCCATCTTAAATATTATGATTTTATTTTTTGTCCCTTTCTTTATATGAGTCACAACTTAGTCAACAACCACAACCTTGATCCGAAGTAAAAATTTATGGTTACAATCTTGGTCTAAAACCTTATTCATAACCTCAAATAAAAATCGGTCCATAACCATTCCCCATCCTTAACCATAGTGTCCACTTCAATCCAACGTAACCCAACGTATTAACCAAGCTAAACATTAGTCTAAACCAAAATTAGATTATCCAACCCTCCAATTTTATTCCACCCTAGTTATTTTAACTCAAGTCAGCTTAAACCATAGTTCAAACCAACCTTAGCTCAACTTAACCATAGCCCATCCAACCCATAGTCAACCGATCCTAGATCTACTCCACCCTAGTTAGTCTAACAAGTAAAATTAAGCCATAGGTCAACTCAAAATTAACTCAACTTAACCATTTTACATCCAAACCATAGTTAACCATCCTTAGATTTACTCCACCCTAGTTAGTTTTAATCAAGTCAAAGTAAATCATGTTTCAACTTGTTGGTTTTCACCTATTTGGTTCATCACCTAGATCCTAGTCACACTATTTACTTAAGTTTACTTAGGGTAAAAATATGATACTTATCACTTTATGTCTCAAGTCATAAGATTAAGACACATGTCATAATATTATGCAATCCTATGTCTTACCTTGGTCTATATAACCAAGGGATTCCCTTTGTATTCTATTAATTATAAGTAACCTATTATTCACATCCTTTGATATAATATAATTATTCTCTTATATTTGATCTCCTGTGCTTCCATTAAAGCTCCTAAATCTTGGGTGACTACATCTTCAACCAAATCGTACATGATATAGAGAATTCTATACCAACTTTTACATGGTATCAAATTGTGGAAATTCTTCTCGTTCGCCTTTATTGAGAGATCTAAGTTGAAAATCTTGGTGGATCTTGAAAATTTGAGTATGCCTTTATATTCCATCATATGATGACTTAGAGAATCATAAAAACTTGATATAAATATTGTATTCTGGGGAGTTCCTCTCTATGTCATTGTACCACAAGTTCATTTAGAGCATGTTTGTGTAAATATGAGCTCATCATTGAGTTTAGGGTGTCCACTAAAGTCAATTTAACCTTTTGATTTGTCCAAATTGAACATGTGAGGCCATATCTACAAGGGTTTAGAATTGAGAAGTGGTTGCTAGGTCTTGAAATTAGCTATAATTTTGGACCATTTTGGGTTAAACTCAACCATTCCATCATGTTTAGAAGGCCCAATAACCTTAGAAATGACTTTGATCAATTAATCAAATTTGGACATTTAACCCCAAGCCGTCAAAAAATTATTTTCCCCCCTACATTGTATGATAATTCGTACAATCGTATGGTTGCACAGGTCGCTTCCAAATGTGCTAGGGTCATTTGGTATGATAAAATAATAAATTATATCTTTTAAATAGTTTTTAAAAATATTTTAAATTAAAAAATCTCAAAGCACTATGTAGACCTATGGTGTTTGTAAGTACTCCATAGGCAACAATGTATGCGACAACCCCACATGCACCACATGGCTTCGACTAGCCTCAACACACGAGATAGTAACCCACTAAATAATAATTGACATAATGATTCTTGGATGATAGTAATCCAACTAGCAAAAAATATCTTGAAGGAATATTCCAACTCTATTCGCAAAAAAACAACCAAACAAGCTATAAACCACCTCCAAACCTAATGGGTAGTTTCATGACTAATTAGAATTTTTGATGATTTAAATGACAACTTAAAAAATGACGAGTAGTTTAAAAAATAGTGGCATATTTTGGTGGTCTGAGGAATATTCTGTCAATAGGTTGTGTTGATGTCAACATGATTTCAGTGACCTCTCCTCCAACCAACCCCCTCCTCTCCATTGGCATTTTGATTTTTACACTTAATCTTTAGAGGCTCCATTACCAATCACCCAAGCTCCTTTTTGTGAGATTTTTTTTAATCTTGGGTGAAATTTCATGAGCTTCAAAATGGTGTAATTTTTTTGATTTTGGTGTTCAAATTTTCCAAAAATTGTAGATTCTCATAGGTGTTGTTGAATAGTTCTCATTTTGGGAACTTATGGGGCTCCATTTGGCCTCCTACAGTAATATTTTTTGGCGTAGCTTTTTAAAAGGTGTTTAATTTTCATGTATTTTATAGTGGTGTTATTAGATCAATTTCATTGTATCTAAAAATTGTACATAATTTCAATGGCTAAATTTGATATTTGCATGCACTAAGATCAAGTCCACTTCACCATTTTTGTCAAGCGACACCTATAATCACACTAAGTATAAAGTGATGAGATCATATATTGTTAGGGGGGATATTTTATTGAGTATTTTGGGGGAGGGTAATCTTTTTTTTTTTTGGTAGTAATCATGTCTCCTAATCCATGCAAAATTACATGTGATTACATGGGGAAGAAATGCCATATAATAGATGAATGCTTTCTAAAAGAACATGATGATTTGAAACTTATTTATGAATTTCATTAATTGAAACAACTTTACATTGCTAATAGAATTAGTTTTCCAAATTATTTTGAACTAGCATTAGAAGATTCATTTGATGTTCACACTCAAGAATCTTGTGTGGACATGTCTTTTAGGGATGAACAGTGTAGTCAAATTGTATGCATTGAGATCTTGTCTCCATATATAGTTTCTTCTAATGAAACTAGTGTTATTACATCCATGGATTCTAATGATTGAGTGTAGTAAGATATTCATAGTCTTCCAAATACAATTACACGAGGTGATTACTTGAAAAACATTACAGGTTTGTTTTGAGTCCTATATTGTAGACTTGGAGGGCACCGAGTATATTCATCTCCTCTTTGATGTTACATATTATGGATTTATGCCATCTTCTTCAAATATTATGGGGAGAATTTATAATCTCATGTCCCTTCTCTAACTCATCATTTTTCATAGTTTGGAATTGGCGTGGAGATCCTTGAGAAAAAAATGGAGGGGTCATATTTATCTTTGGATCATGTTCTACATATGTTTCCACAAGGTTTTGGATTATCATCTTTATCACTGTGGTCTAGAACTCTTGACTTGATAGTGGAATATTTTGGAATTGAAATGGAGACACTTAAGTAGGGTTCATAGACTTCACACATCTTTATTTTCCTTTCCTCATGTTTCTTTCAAGAATTGAAAGACATCCTACACACATTCTTGGTTTTGTTTGTTCCTAAGGGGATGAATGTTTTTTGATGGGATTGGATCATATTTAGCATTCATTATTGGCTATCTACCAGATCATTGGATGAGACTCTACATTGAGGGGGGTTGCATGGTCTCTCTTCTTCTTCCTCTATATTTTGGGGGGAATTTTCCCTCACATGGAGTTTGGTTATTCTCATTCTTCTTTGAGATATTTTTTTCCTCTTTTGGAGAGAAGTTTTGTCTCACTTAGTTTTTTCTTTTTCTTGGTTTGTGGGAGATTACATTTGTACCCAGGTACCTAACATGGCCTAGTATCTAGGAACCATCCTTGCATCCTTGCATGTTGTACATTCTCCCTAAGTTCACTTAAGGGGGGTGTTGGTGTGAACAGGGTGTTTTACCTATCTAGTTAATCTCATAGGTCCTATTCACACTAGTTACTTATGTTTACATAGGTTACACATAGGGTACTTATCAATTTATGTCTCAAGTCAAATATTAATACACATATAATAATCTTATGCAATCCTATGTCTCACCTTGGTCTATATAACCGAGGGGTTTTATTTGTATTATACTTTATTTAAAGAAACCTATCATTTGCGTGCTTTGATATAATAGAATTATTATCTCATATTTGATCTCTCTTATGCTTTCATTAAAGCTCCTAGATCTTGGGTGGCTACATCTTCAACCAAATATTACATGATCTATACCATCTCTTACACAACCCAACCTTAGTTCAACTTAACCATATTGCATCCAACCCTAGGTTTACTCCACCCTAGTTAATATAACTCAAGTCAACTTAAACCCTATGTCAACCCAACCTTAGTTCAACTTAACCATAGTCCATCCAACCCAAAGTCAACTAAACCTATATTTTCTCCACCCTAATAAGTATAACTCAAGTCAACTTAAACCATTGGTCAAGCCAACCTTAGCTCAACTTGACCATAGTCCATCCAACCCATAATCAACCAACCCTAGGTTTAACCCACCCTAGTTAGTCTAACTCAAGTCAACTTAAACCATAGATTAACTAAACCTTAGTTCAACTTAACCATAGTCCATCCAATCCATAGTCAACCAACCCTAGGTTTACTCCACCCTTGTTAGTTTAAATCAAGTAAACTTAAACCATAAGTTAACTAAATGCAAGTTTAAATCAACTTGATTTTGAATTGACCCAAGTCTAACTCAACCCAAATTTAAATCAACCATAGGTTAACTCAATGTGACAAACTATTTTTCATTATAACAAAATGATCAAAATTAATGTAATTTTATTATTATGAATTAAACATATTCAAATAAAATAATTAAATACAAATCATTAAGTAAGAAACATGATATTCGATAAGAAATAAAATCATTTCACATTTGAATTCAAGTATAATTTATTGGCATGTACATGTATCTATTTACCAATAAGGCTTAAAACTTTTCATCACATATAGTTTGCAATATTTTCAGTATACATATGAATAGAAAGAGTTTTTCTTTCATGAATAAGTGTTCAAAATTCTCCAATTGCATGAGGGATAGCATCATCAGAGTGATTTACCTGCAACCATAGATCGACGGTCCCCCACACACCTTCTAGCTAGAAGTGGCCCTACCTTTCACAAGGGTAGTAGATAAATGAGTCTATAACCATATCATGCTATCTAAGAACTAGTGTAATGTATAGAATTTGTTGCCTACAATATGCCATACAACCCTAGATACCCTCTATCTAAGTATGTCAACTTCGATTGGATGCAACCTATAAGACAATGAATTGATAATGCAAGCAACATTTTCTTTACTTTGGCCAAAAGTTTTAGTATAATGATATTATTCCCATATGGATATGTGCATCATAGTTCTCACAAATATTTCTCAAACTTCTCATCATAATACCTCAACATTTTTCACATGAATATATTAAGTAATATTAGATAATAAAGGTAGACAAAAATACAATTTCACTAATTTAGGAAAAAATACAAAAATTACTTGCAGGTCCTCCATATCTTATGATTGGTACATTGCCATGTATCTCTTTGGCTCACGAAAATTTATTTCATTTTGGTTAGCAAGATCAAATAATGTAGGTCATCCTTCACATAAGCCTATACAAATAGTTACATGTATATATGTATGTATATGTATATTTTGATTTATATATTACTGAATTTATGTGTTGAAGTATACCCTAAGTTTTAAAGTTGTATAAAAGTTGACACAAATATATAAATAATTATATATATACATAGACATATATATATGTATATATATATATATATATATATATTGATATATATATATATACATATTCATATACATATGTATATATACATATACATATGTATATATATGCACACACACACACACATATATATATATATGCATATATATGTATATATATACACATATACACACACACATATATATATATATGCATATATATGTATATATATACACATATACACACACACATACATACATACATACATACGTACATACATACACAATGCTATGGAGATGTGTGTGTATATGTATGTGTGCATGTATGTTTGTATATATGTATGTATATGCATATGTATGCTTTACATGTTAGATCTCCATAACCTTTAAAATTACTCAACTCGCTAACCCATTTTCCTTTTTATTGTGGGTAAAAGCTAATTTTTATACTTCTATTACATGTCATGCGAACATGTATAGATGTGTATATGTGTACGTGTACTCATATACACCAACACATGCCCACATGATCCACAACCAATTTACACAACAAAGCTCAATGTCTTAAATACACTTAGTCTAGTGATTCTATATTGCAGTTATCCCCTTTATTGGAATATAAATAAAACATAATACATAAATATTTAACAGTGTTACAATTATACGGTGATAAATTCAAAAATAGATATAACAAAGTATGAGTACTCAACTGCACTACAACAAATATGTACTTAGTTAGATCTATGTATGGTATATTTTATGCACTCATCTACATTGGAGTACTAATATAAAATTAATAAGACCGAGTATTTGATTTCACTTGCATTAGAATATTAAAATAAGTATATTTAACAAACTATTTGATCTTAGCTACAGTAGAATATTAACATAAATATGTTTGATAGAGTATAGGCTCTTAGCTGCACTAGACTATTAATATAAATATATTTGATAGAGAACTTACATTCAAAAGTGTTATGGCAAGTATAGGTACTCACCAACTCATTTTATGGCGCTTAGGCCAAGAAAGAATAAAACCTCTGTTTTCTCAAAATTTAACAAGATAATTATTTACTATAAGAAAACAACATAATATATTGAATTTTTGAACAACAAAGTATGAAATTATCAGCGGGTTGTTTGGCTTCCAAGAATCACATATTATAAGGCTGGCTCACAAAAGAGACGCCAAAACAAAACAACATTTACTCTTGCTTCCTATGGAAAATAAAATAGTCACGCCAATGACATTTTTCATTAGCAAAATAAATTATTTCATGGCAGAATTATGAATTTCAAGGAATGATTATTTCAAGATCTACCATATTTTCTATGGCTTGTTGCTTTCTCTCTACAACTAATATATATTATGATATAATTTTATTTGCTAAAGGTAGATGATCAAATTGACTTTTGGGTATTTTATATTTTTCACATTTTGTAATTGTATAAATATATGTATTTATATACCTATATGGATATATTCATATATTATAGTAAAAAATATTACCCATTTGATAAAGAATAACCCATGGGAGGTGTTAAATTTGCACTTAAGAAAAGTGTTGCAAGAAATATTCACTAACAACTACATGAAAGTTGATAAAAGAGTTTTTATAAAGCTTGGAAAAAGACTCATACAACTTTACATACCAAAGAAGTTATTCATAAAACATCTCTTCTTTCCTCATGTTCCCAAATTTTTATTGGCATAGAATCTTTAAAACCTTATGCACGAAACAAATTTTTTTAAATAAAAGAGAGAAAACCACACCTGATGATTCAACCATTTCCCCAACTTCTCTTCCCTTCAAGCGCTCTCCTTCTCTCCCCAAATTATAATCTTCTCATGATAATATTATCTCCTTTTAATTTCTTTTACTCTCCCCTCATTTTATGCCAAAATGATGCATGCCATTATTTCCCTCCTACACCTCCACTATGGTGAAGTTATGAGTGCACTTAATATTTTAGTTCCTTAGCCTCTTTTTTAGGCATTGGTATGGAGTGGTGGCAGAACAAAATTTATCGCAATAAATATTCAGGTAAAAATAATTTATTATTTACATGTAATATTTTTAAGCATGTTTTAATTTTAATTTTTAAATTTAAATACTATCATTATATTACTTACAATATTTTAAATTGATCAAAATCAATCCTTTTCATTTTAAAATAAATAACCTAAACAAAAGAAAGAAATCTCCTTCCTAGCCATTAACCTACTCATTTGATGATCATAATAAGATCACAAATAAATGATGCAATCATATACTAATTCCATAATTGGAATACAATGAAACTCGACCTTTGACCATATGTATCAATTAAGCTAATTATAGAGAGACCAACAAAGATAAAACACCATATATAACCAACAATTTTAACAATGATGATACCTTATGTATGTTTGATAGCTAAGTCTTGGTGGCACAGTATGATAACCCAATGTCTCAATCTACCACTATCACTTCGATGATTCTCCCCCTCCTCTTTTGAGAGGGGGGAAAACACTTCCTTACATTCACCTCACCATCACAAATTAGTTAGTTCATAAACATAATCATACCATAATCTGATTACTAAACAAAAACATATTAATGATTATAAAAAATCATTCCCAATTATTATATTATCAGATTGGAATCTATAACTAATGCTACAATAAATCATAAATTTACATCATAATGGTCAATTTAATAGAACTAGATATTTTCACATTTTTTAATATATATTATCTAGACAATAAGATAAATACTACAAAATTCTAGGTTATTAAGGTATTAAAAAATGACGTGATATCTCTTCCACCTTAAGAAAAAGAGATCATTGTCCTTGATGATTTTTTTTTTTCACACATAACTCAAAAATAAGTTATTCTTTATAGTTCTACTTAATCAAAAAATACACATAAAATTTGCAAGAGTCTTCATAATCTTCCTAGGTGGCACTATCCTCTGAATACTAGTCTCACTAGACCTTAAACTGAGTGAATTTATTATTATGCAAGTGTAACTTGCAAACCTCAAGCACTCTAAGAGGTTCGATTGTAACCACTCCTGGGTCCAAAATCTGAAGAGAATTCCAATCAAGCACATGATTAAAATCACACACATACTTCTTTAAATAAGATACATGTAATACATTATATAAATAGGTCACAACAAGCTATAAGACAAGTCTATAAGCAACTAGGTTTATTATTTCTAGGACCTCATATGGGCCCATTTATCTAGGTACAATCCTATGTTGAGATTTACTGGTAGGATGGACCAATAATAATAAAAAATTATAAATACATATAATGGAAATAATGAAATGAATTACACCAAGACACATCTTTTTTAACATGGTTCGCCCAATGTGGGCTACGTCCATAGGATAATCGTCCAATATTTTATTATATCCAAGAAAATATAGAGTACAATGTTACATTAACCCATAACAATATCCACGGATGTGTGTACACTCAAAAAATGCCTATAGTCTACAATCAGTAATCCATGTTGTTGCATGCTTATTTACCTAATGCACGATCTACGATTCACACACCGTTGCACGCTCCTTCACATTCACACCCAAGACTCTTGGCCTTCCACATTCACAACAAATAAATTAATTGATCCTCATAGTTACTATTAGGATTTTTTGATGAAATAGGGAAATTGAATTACGAATTGAAATTGCAGATCACATATTTAAAGAGAAAAACAAAATAAAATTCAAAGAAGCACAAGACAAAGACAACAATTTTTAATGTGGTTCACCCATTGGGCTATGCCCAAAAAATAGTAGCCCGAATATTTATTATATCTTCCAATGAAATACAAATATGTATATAACTAGCAGTAATTCACTGCTATGTGCACTATTCAAAACTCTAACCGTGCACACTGTGATTTATGCTCAAAATATTTCACGTGTTGTTGCATGTACACAAAACAAAAATCATGACCTTCCACCTTCATCCACGTGTGAATTGCTATGAGAAAGAAACTTCACATCGCATGAATGTTGGTGTTCCAATCACGACAAATAAAACTTCTTCCAAGCAATTACAAATAGTTTCATAATCTAATTTATTAACAAATTTCCTTTAACAAAATTGGGCAATTTTTTCTTCAAGGGTGCTGCTCCCAATAGCCCTTAGACCCTCACCATGGGATCTACCTTTGGACCCTTGTCGAGGGGGAGGGGGGGGGTGTGGTTCCCTCAGACTCTACAGGAGGGGTGCCACCCCCTGCACTCCCCTATTAATTAATTTGGGGAGAAACCACATTGGGAAAAGAGGCCAAAATCTTAACCTAGAGCATGATCAGGCTACATATACCAATAGTTACAAAATAAAATTTCAACCAAAAATAGTAACAAATTCCTTTACTAAAATATGACTACCGAAGTTGCCAAAATTTAACATAGAGTATGATCAGGCTCCACAAACAAAAATCTCCCACTTGGAGATTGACTAGGCTCCACACCAAAGCATCTACCACTTGGAGATTGATCCTATAACACCACCGCCCTTGTAGCTCCCATTGGATCTACATGCTTGGACATCAACTGTTTCTCATTTCCACCATTATCAATCTTGAAGACCAACAAAAATTGATGAGGAAATCAACTCCTCCCTTGTTACCACCTTCATAAACATATTTGCAAGATTTTTAATTGTATAAATTTTCTCCAACTTCAACTGACCATCCTCCAAAATTGAGTGGATGAAGTAGTATCTAAGATTATGCATTTTGTTTTAGAATGAAGTGTAAAATTCTTGGCAAGATGAATGACACTCTGGTTCATGTATACAAAATTATCGACCTACTTATTTCTCAATTCCTCTAAGAAATATTACAACCAAATCATCTCTTTGCTATCTTCAATAGTAGCTACATACTCGGCTTGTATGGTTGACAGAGCAACAACCTTCTACAACCTCAAAATATAACTAATTGTTGTCCCTCCTACAATAAACACATAACTTTTAGTACTTCTCCTTGTATCTATGTCAACCTCCATATTAAAATCAACATATCCATGTAGAGTAGTGTTTGATCCTCCAAAAAATAAATTTTTAGTAGCTATACCTCTCAAATACAAGAGAATCCATTTTATAACATTCCAATGTTCCATTGCTGGATTTCTCATATACTTTCTCATAACTCTAACAACATGTGCAATATCTGGCCTCGTGCATACCATGATATACATTAAACTATTAACAGATAAAGAATATGGAACCTTAGACATTTTTTCTTCCTCTTGTGTCTTTGGACACATCTCCTTAGTCAATTAAAATTGACTAGGTAAAGGTGTGCTAACAAATTTTACATTTTGCATATCAAACAGTTTCAACAAATTTTCTACATATTCACTTTGAGACAAAGTTAATTATATATATTTTGTGTCTTGTGAAACCCTCATACCAAGGATTTGTTTGGCTGCACCCAAATCCTTCATAGCAAAATATTTTGCTAATTTCTACTTAAGTTCATTAATATGGTGTATGTTAGACCCCTCAACAAACATGCCATCAATATATAATAATAGGATAATAGAACTACCATTATCCAACCTTTTAAAATACAAACAATGATCAAAATGACACCTGTTGTAACCTTGTTTAGCCATAAAACTATCAAATTTCAAATACCATTACTGAAGTGCTTGCTTCAGGCCATACAAGATCTTTTTTAATTTGCACACCAAATCCTGCTTACCTTTGACCTGATATCCCTGTGGTTGCTGCATATATATTTGTTCTTCCAAATCTCCATGGAGAAACATTGTTTTCACATCTAGCCGTTCAAGATGCAAGTATTTTGCAACAATAGTACTTAAAACAATTCTAATATAAGTCATTTTTATTATTGGAGAAAAAAATCATCAAAATCAATACCTTTCTTCTACGCATATAATTTTTCCACAAGTCTAGTCTTATATATTTTCTTGCTTCCTTCTTTCAACCTGTAAAACCATTTGTTTGACAAAGCTCTTTTACCTACATGTAATTTGACAAAGTCCCAATTTTGATTTTATAGCAAGGAATCCATTTTTTCTTTCATTCCTTGGACTATTCCTTGGCATCCACATGTATAAATTCTTCATACCCTTCCGATTCACTAACATTAGTTAATAAAATAGAATATAATGAAGGAGAAAATCTTTCGGGAGGTCTACTTATCCTTGTAGAATGTCTAACATTTGCAGGAGTTTGTGGTATTTCTTGTTGTTGTTGAGCACTAGGTACCGATGGAGTTTTATTTTTTTGGAATATCATCTATAAAGTATAGATCTCAAATAACAATAAATAAACCACAATTTGGCAAGAAAATACTTTTATTTACAAGAATTAAGAGGAGTATCCTCATTACAAGACATGTCATCACTAGACAATATGTTCTTTCATAGGACAATTACATAGAACAATGAGGTACAATGGTTGACTTAGGTGATTCATCACCAAAAAGTCATAACAATAAAATGAAGTATAAATAATGTACAAATACACTGGAATCATCCATAGAAGATGTAGAATCTAAAAGTACATATGCCATTAACAAGTCATTAATAATGAATCCACATGCTAACACGACGTACCCATGTTAAAATCGCAAGATCAAGCATGATGAGGGGGAAGAGGAGTGGGTTTGGGATTTTGAAATCCTCAGATGTAGAGGGTCATGGTGGCTTTGAATCATATGACGACGATGATGATGCCTGGTTGCTCTCTCTTTCAGAGGGGGCACTCGATATTACTATGGCTCTGGTTCATTTTTTGGCATTCAGTGTGTGGTTTTGTTTGTCTATGGTTGGGAGGTTTGTGGAGAGTTTTTGGATATCCTTTGACTCTGAATGGCATGTTGGGTGTTTTGTTGAGCTTTATTGTTTTTCCTTCTCTCTACTCCCTTTCTACACAGGCTCTCCTTGTTTGCTGCTAGTGTCATTCTTTGGGGATGTTGTGGAGTGGTGTTGCCTAATGTTTTTGGCTTGGGATGCATTGCTGTAGATTTGTTGGTTGTTGGCATCCTTCTGGGATGTTGTGGATTGGTGTTGGGTGCTGCTGTTTTCCTGTCGGGGAGCTATTTTTTGGGTCTGGCTATTGCATTCGCCTTGTGGGGTTTTGCACACATCCTCCTTGTTGGGATCTCTTGTTGATGGGTTGTTTGAGGATTTTGGTGGCCTAATCTTAGACCTTGACTAGCATGTAGGGTTGGATGTGATTTTTTCTTGCTGTGCATTCTCTCCTCTTTCTCTGTCTACAGGTTTTCCTAGCTTTTTGTGGCCTTTTTGGGGCTTTTATGCCTCTGTTTGGGGGCTTTCATTGCTTGGGGATGTGGTTGTTGGTTTGCCTCTAGTGGAGTTGTTTGTGGATAGTTTTTGGCATGTTTCAGACCCTGACTGGCATGCAGGGTGTTCTTCATTTTCTTGTCGGCTCTCCACTCTCTTTGCTTGGAGGCTTTCTTTGCCTCATCCTTCTTTTGGGTCTCGTTATCTCTTCGTTGGTTTTGGTGCTGGTTATGGTGCTTGGAGTTCTTGCTGAGGGGTTTTTTGAGGAGAATGGTGGTCCGATCTCAGACCTTGATTAACATGTAGGGTTGGAAGTGGATTTCTCTGGTTGTGCCTTCTCTCCTCTTGCCCTTTCTATAGGTTTTATGGGCTCTCTCTGGCTCTTTAGGGGCTTTTCCTTTGTGTGGGTGTGTTTTCTGCTTGGGGTTAAGGTTGTTGGTCTACCTTTGGTGGAGTTGGTTTTGGATAGTTTTTGGCATATTTCAGACCTTGACTGACATGTAAGGTTGGAGGTTGGTCTTTAGTGTCTTGTCGGCTCTCTACTCTCTCTATTTGGAGGCTTTCCTTTCCTTGTCTTTCTTTCGAGGCCCATTGTCTCTTTGTTGGTGTTGATTATTTTTCTGGGTAGGGATGCTACGCAGGGAGGTTGTTTTTTTTTTGTGCGCATAAGTTTCTTCTCTCTTGGCTAGTCGCTAAGGTGTTCTTTGTTTCTTCTGTGCCTACTTCTGTCAAGAATTTTTTGTTTTTTAGTGTGTTCTCTTTACCCCCTTGTGGGGTGGTTGGGTTTATCCTTGTGCGTCTCTTGTTAGGCCATGTTCTCGAGTTGTCAATAGTTATCATGGAGCTCCTTGTTGCTGGTTGGATGGATTTTTTCCCTTTTCTATAGTCTGAGTCTTCTATTGAGGTGAAGATTACTCCTATGGAGGTGGAGCCCTCTCTTTTAGAGGTAGAGTTGGGGTTTGTGGATTTGTGGAGGTGCTTTTCTTGTTGTTGGTACTTTCTGTTACAACACCTTTGGAGGTGGTGCACGCTCCTATGGAGGTAGAGTTGTTTTTTGTTATAGTTTGGTTGCAATTGTGGTAAGGTTCTTCATGGAATATTCTCTTATGGAGGGGAGCCTACTCCTTTTGAGGTGGAGTTTGATTCGACTCTTTGGGTTTGGTGGTGTTGCAAGATGTTTCCTTTTCCCTGTTGGTGTGGTTGGGAGGTTTCTTGGTGTTCTACTTTGATTCCTAACTCTCCTATTGAGGTGGGGAGTTTGGTTTCGTTGGTTGGTGCTGATAAGTGTTGTGCTACAATCTAGCCGATACAGGCTAATCATGGTTACTTGGATGTTTCAGAAAGTGTTGTACTGGTTAGTGCTGATGAGTGTTGTGTTGCAGTCTAGCTGTTACAAACTGATGGTTACCTAGTTGTTTCACGTGGTTCTTAGTTGCAAGAACTTTCCTTTGTAATTGGTTGTTTTGGGGTTGAGGATCCTGTTAAATCCTTTTCTTTTGGTGCAAATTTGTGTATTCATATTATTTCTTTTTTAATCTGCTTCTGGTTCGCTATTGGTTGTCTTTGTTCTATGATTTTGCAGCTTGGTCTTTTTGTGTGGGTTGCGGGTCCCCATTAAAACTTGCTTGTTAATGGTTTTGGGTCCATTCAAAACCTATTTTTCCCATATAATCAAAACAAGTCATTGATAATGTGGAGATGCAAATAAATAAGTCTTTGACCGCCATCGACTCTCACATACTAATCTACAAATCAGTAGACAAGAACACAGGTTCTTTTTCTACCCAACCATGAAGCTTATGCTTCCTCGAAGATTTCTTTGTGACATGAAGAACCACCAACCCTACACAAGATGCTTAGCAAAAGGAAATCGATGTACAAGATGGAATTTGGTGCATACCTAGTATATCTACATGCATTTCTAATTACTCTAGAACATGCTATGATCGATACTAGTACATGGCAGAGAGTAATAATATAAAATAAACCCATCTATTTCAATGGTCTGCAAACACTTGGCCAAGCATATAGTCGTATACAACTAAATAATAGTAGAACTAGAAAAAGCAGTTTACGCTCCTCAATACCCATATTCGACACCTGTCCAGGAAGGTAACTTTTCACAAACACTTAAGAATACAAAAGCATACAAGAGAATCATAGTAACAAAACACTCAAGAATACTGAAGCTTACAAGATAAACACTCAAGAATACAGTAACATGCATAACCCTCACAAAATGTCTACACTATTATTTTCTCCTGCACATGATAAGATTATTATCCTTAATCGACTCAATTATTTCATGCCTTACAATAGTAAATTACATAAACAACATGAAATGATCTTTAATGAATTTTGAGGGTAAATGAACAATCGACATTCCAAGCACTATGCGAGTAATTATAATCGTGCAAATTTATCTTAACATGTTTTTCCAACTTCACCCATTTCAACGCACATGCAAAACTATTTACAATGTCATGCAATATTAGAATACCTACAATATTGTTCACAAATTTCATGCAATGCTAAATTGGATGAAGTTTTTAAGCAGGTCCAAAGGGAAGAGTAAAGAACCCTTACTCTTACCGAGGAAATTATTCTACCATCTCAAATAAAATAACTTCTATCGAATTCAAATGTTATATTACTTTTAAGACATAACAACTTTCCTTTCCACTTCCTTAACTAATAAATAAAACATCATAAAATGTAACCATTGGAATTCATATAAGAAAAGATAAATGATTGAAATATTAAGCTACCATTAACCCTTTATTACAATTAATTTAATCAACAATAAATCTTATTTATTGAAAGGTGTTCTCAAAAAATGCAAGATATTTGATGATATTGAAAGATACATAACTTCTCTATGTTTATAAGAAATTTTAAATTCTCTTTCCTAAACATTTTGTGCAAATCCTAAGCAATACCAAACCCTTCGAACCACTTTTATGAATAAATTTTCTAATCATTGATGCCACAATTCTCCTTGCCCTTTAGTATGTTAGTAAATAAATAATCATAAACCTTAAATGTCATCTAATATTGTATGATTTTCAAATTAAGAAAAATAATTCTCTGAGAAGGCAAAGCCATTATAAAGAAAGGTTTTGCAGAGTTCGTGTATAGAGAAAGGGGAGGAAAATAACCATTAATAACCCCGTACTAAGTACGAGAATATATCGACTAACTCAATTTAAAATCAATCAAAATATTATTTAAGGATTTATTAAGTATCAAGAAACACAAAATATATAGTTCATATCAATATGAAACTGGTTATGTAATGTGGTGAAATACTCTTATTAAAAAGATTGGCTTAGTATTAGCACATGCACTTAAGTTACCAACGCAATCTCATTTGACGCAATAAATGATTGAAATTTCAGATTGACTCCACAAGACAGTATGATTTTTCTCTCAATGATGTGAATTATCAGTTTCTCGTATTCAAGAATGCAAGCAGCTTAGATTAAACTATTTTTATTTTTCCTCGAATGGAACTTGCTTTGATACTCCCATAAAGTAACTGAGAAAAACATTAGAAAGAGAATGTTGGAAGACAAATAAGCTTAGGAAAATACTATCAACAGTTTCAAACAAAATGGAATCCGTAAGTAGGGGAGAGGATCTAGTAGTTATGCACCCTAATTTCACGTTTTTAATTATCTTATGTGGAAATTTCAAATCACTCTCAATTTTTTATAGCAGCTTAGTTGGCAGGTCCCTTGTTTATAACTAAGGTTTTAGGGCTACATCATCAAATATGATGTCACATCGGCATGCTTTTTGTCAAGGTGTCCAAAAAGGCCCAAAAAAAAGTGAGAGTGTGAGACCAATACTTGTATATTCACAACATGTTTTATTGAACACTGATGTAGAATCACATGATTGGTTGCTTTTTAGATCAAAAGAATACATTTTGTTTAATTATGGGTAATCATCATCAACACTAACAACTTTAAAGTCACAAGTATTGGTCTAATATTGATAAAAATATTGGGCATTATATAAACAACTACTATCACAACCATAGTTGAACCACTCGCCAAAAATTTACGAGTTTTTTTGAAAAACAAGTTTTTACTTGCAAAAAACACTTCCATACTTTTCCCAAAAACTCGTTGTTTATTTGTAAAAACTCGGTTGCTCAACAAAAAGACCCCTGCGACCGAAATAAAGGCAATTTCAATTCATTTTTTGCCTCCACCAATTGTTGTTCCTTAGCAAAAACACTCTCCCATAAAGGTTTTTGTGGTTTTGGAGGTCTTAATTTGGGCTTGGTTTTGAAGGTTTGGGACCCCACGAGGGGTGCTGCCCCTCGACCTCGCTGGGGATATTGCCCCCAGATCCCCACGAGGGGCACTGCCCCTCAACCCCATTGGGGGCACCCCAAACCCCCACGAGGGGCACTGCCCCTCAACCTCATTGGGGGCGTTGCCCCAAGACCCCCACGAGGGATGCTGCCCCTCAACCCCGTTGGGGGCATTACCCCTAGACCCCCATGAGGGGTGCTGCCCCTTGACCCTATTAGGAGCATTGCCCTCAAACTCAGATTGATTTCATTTGGTTTTCTAGGTACTCTGCATGTCCTAGTTTCCAAGTTTTCCTACAAGTCTTCATCCATAATATCGTCTAGTTCTACCTCTCCCCTAGTTTTCACTAGACATGGGAAGAGGAAAATATAAATTTGTAAAATATATTAATATAGTATTTACTTTCAGTTTTACAAAAACAATTTGCTATTTTCATTTTGTTTCAAACTATAGTATCAACACATTCCACATGAGGATGTCATTTTGTACCCAATTTGCTTTCAAATCAATCAAATACAACTAAACTCAACTTGAAGTTCTATGTACTCATTGGATGCATCTTCTCATTGAATTTTGCAAAAAAAAAGCGTTTTTAATGAAGTTTATGCAATTTTTTAAGTTGCCAAATTTTTTGTCGAGTTTTCGTCGAGTTTTTTCCGAGCCTGAGTTTTTCGGGCTTGCCGAGTACTTACAATTGACGAGTTTTCCAACTATGATCACAACTATTGGAACATGCTCAGGTCCTCTCCCCTAATTTAAAGACATGCACTCAATACTTAGAAAAACTTGAAGAAAGTAGGTTGGTCGATCCAAGATATGCTATGTAGGGCTAGGTTCTATGGAGGCGGCATGTAGAATTGATCGTAACACTTTGAATGTACATAGATACGAGTTTTGTTGGATTGTGACAGCAAGAAAAAGATTGTGAAAACAATCACAATAAAAAAAACAAGATTGTTAAAACAATAAAACAATCTTTTTCTTATTTTAGAAAAATAACAACTTTTTTCTTTCGAAAGGAAGATTTCAATTTTCTTTGAAGGAATAAATCTGGTTTTATTCTATGTTGAGAGATTGTTGTTATCTTCAAGAAGTTATAAATATTTGTTTTCTTGAAGGAATAAATATATGAATTGTAACAGCAATATTGCTGCAGCTGTGAAGATTTCAAATGTAATTGTTTTTCCTCCAAGCAATAAGATTACCAATACTTGCCCCGTGGATGTTTCCTTGGCAAATTGTCAAGGTTTTACCACGTAAATCTGTGTGCTTTAATTTGTTCTGTTATTCTTCTTTATTTTTCTCATTACTTCTTTACATCTAATTTGTGCTGTAAATTTAATGACTCCGGGTTAATGCTTCCGCATTTATAACAAGTTTCAAATGAAGAATAACAAGGCTGACAGACAAGTAATATGCAAGCGGGCAGCTTGACAGACACATATATTGTTAACAAGCAAAATTGGACATGGTTCTAAGTTCTCAAAATGCTTGTGAAAACCAGACAAATGATAGATACTGAACCAATCTTTCTATCTACAATCTTATGCCATTAATGAGAATACACTCAAGAAATCTAGAGCACTTTGAAGGATGCACTGCACCCACAATACCCACAACAAATTATAATGAGAGCATTATTATGATGGCTGAGAGTAGAACTAATGAAACCTTTACACTATTATAGTGAGAGCACTGTTGTGATGGTTGAGAATAGAAACAACCAAACCTTTAAGTTTACTCTAACTCCCAAAAGTCTCCCAGAATTATATGCATATCTTGCTTGGCATTCTCATGTATCTATATCCATACGATTATAAAGTGATACTCAGTTGAGAGTATCAGAAAAGGCAAGAATGCAAATAATGCATAGAGTGGGCATAAGCAATGGAGAATAAATGAGCTTAAAACCAGTCAAACAGAGTCGGCTTAAAACCTGCATAGGTTGATTGAATATTGGAAAGACTACTACACATCATTGACTAAAATAAAGTGTGTAACTGTAAAACAAAATCTCAAATTTTCTTTTGTTTTCTTAAAATATGGTATATTCAGAATTAAGGATCTAGTTTTAATATTGCTGTAGTTTTTCCTTAGAAATAAATACATCAGATTGAAAGATGAATCTGAAGCTGGATGATATTTAAATTATTATTACTTTCTCACATGAACAAGTCTCGAAAACATTCTCTTCAAATATGCAAAAAATCAAACCTATCTACCAAGTGCAATGAGCAACAGTAAGGGAAAAACAATGATGCAAACTCTCGTGATTATGAATGACACAAGGCCTTCAAAATGATGTAAAAGTAAACATTAGCAGATGAATCGAGGACTTAAATAGGAAGGTGCAAAGGATGTATTATAGCTACCTCAATTGGGATGCCGAATTTCTCCTCACATATTTTGTGAATGTGCTAGTGGAGATATGGATCTCAATACGTTTGGCCAGCCTAGCATCTATTATATATATATAAAAAATAATATAGTTCTTATATTATTATTTATATAGATATAGTAAATTATGCAATTTTATTTTAAACTAATTACATCCAACATTTTATTAATCACAAAGCCTTTTTTTTTTCCACACTCTTAATATTCAAAAGGTAAAATTTAACTTCCTCAATTTAATGGTTAAAATATGCAAGGAACGAGATGTGGCATCCTTCCCCTCTAGGAAGAGACATTGTATCAATGCCTTTTAAAATAAACACTGAAGCAAAAAGAGTTCACCACATGTTGAGCAAGTAACGTCTCAATTTACTTATCTTTCCAACTAGAGTAATCTTAAAGCATAATAATTAGTCAACTATAAAATTCAATCAACCACAAAACACTCACATAATACACTTGGCCAAACTATGTGCAAAATCCAAAGCATATGAACCTATGTCCAGTGTGTACAAGATTCCATCATACTCAC
Source organism: Sequoiadendron giganteum (assembly GCA_007115665.2). Taxonomy (NCBI): domain Eukaryota; kingdom Viridiplantae; phylum Streptophyta; class Pinopsida; order Cupressales; family Cupressaceae; genus Sequoiadendron; species Sequoiadendron giganteum. Next base: position 29,188,922 of record CM021101.1, read on the forward strand.
TGATGTCAATCGGCCAAGTACCCCTACCTCGACCATGTTCTCGTCTTTGACATGTACCTGCACACACTTGCACTTAAACTTTCATCAATAACATTAGCCCATAAACCAAAATCGAAGCATATAGAAGTCAAGCTTGTAGAAATAACATGATGACTTTCTAGGTTCGAATTCTTAGCATCTAAACTAACTATGAATTCTAATTTCAATTTCAACTTCTATTTCAATTTAAATTTCAAGCATTTAGAATGTCATCTAATCTAAATTATATTTATCCACATTCATTACATAACCAATCAATATTCTTACCAAGTCTAGGCAACAACATATTACATGTAACTCTAGAAGGGTAGCAAATTCCACCATAAATTTCATTTGAACCAATCATTAGGTACTCAACCATCTTAGATCACCACACTATCCTCTAGGATACCCTTACACTTGATGTTATGTACTAGCAATTAGGTCCACCATCTGCAAACTCAACTAAGAACAAAGCAAGGTTCCATAGAGGCAAGATTCTAGGAAATTACCTTTAAGAGTCGTAAGCAATCCCCAAACATCGAGGCTTAGCAATTTAGAGAAATAGAAGTAAGATTCAAATCTTTACTATCATGACACTTATATGACCCACCTATGGGTTAAACAATCCAATAAGATAAAAAATTCATTATTTGAAAGAAGACCAACGACCACTACAAGATTCAACCAATAAGATTTCATAAGATATTCAATTCCTTAAATAGAAATAGATCTACTTCTACCCTTACACTAGGAACACCATAATTGATCAATGACAAACTTACCAAAATTCATCAAAATAACTCAATTGGCAATTCAACAATGGTAGTTATAACGTAACGTATCTTCCATAATAATAATAGTACATCCATTTGGAGAATTATAGCTCATCTAAATGACATCAATCATCTAAACCTTTAGTCGAACAAGGACTGAAGGATATAAAGTATACCCTTAAAATTATTTGATTTGGTTCACCTCTCACTAAAGGTTAAAGTTCAAAAAATTATGTCCCCATCATTTCAAAATTTTAATTATACAAAAACCTTTTCCTCTACACTTTTAAATACCCAAATTTTAAAAATACAAAGGAAAAGATGATCGAAAGAGTCATATCCATGAATTTTATGACACTTTCCATGAGGTGTTGTTATCTACTTCACATCTTACCTCATGGACTAGGACGACAAACTTTAGATTGGTTTACTCATCTACTTAAAGGGGAAATGAACACATTTCCTTAAATTGTAGAGAATTTTATAAAACGCCTCATACAATGTTGAGCATGAATTGATAATGCTTGATATTTGTAATGCAAAAAAATATGATGAGATATTTTATGCTTTCCTTCAATGATGGTGAATTAGGTAGCTAGTAGGTTTCCATGGTCTATATTAGAAAAAATTATACATATTTTTGTCACAAATACTAATGCCAAATTGAGCTTTCATATATAAGTATATTGTCTATCCACCTTTGATGAGATAATTGAAAAAGGTGTTCAAATTGAGAAGGCATTAATTGCTAAAGGGTTAGCTATTTTTTTACTAAGGACTAAGACAACAATAATAATTGAAACGAGAAGCCCAAATTCTTTACAAAAAATAAAAATATAGTCAATGACAACATCAATGATATAAAATATTTACAAACAATTCAAAATACAAATTGACTTGTATTGCCTATAGGTCCACGTAAAAAGGAGAATTGTTGGTGTGAATATGGTATTTTACCTATCCAATTCACTAGTAGGTCCTACTCACATGTTAATTTTACTTAGGGCCTAGGAATATTTCTATAAGTCTTAGTTGTTATTTAGATCTTATCTTATCTTATGTCATTTGATTGTTGTGTCCTAGGTCATTTAATATTTTTTATGTTAGGTGTCTCATGTTATAGTATTAAGACACATGTCATGATCTTGTCTAATCATATCCCTCACCTTGTCTATTTACGCAAGGCTTTTGTACATTTGTAATCATATCATATCAAGTAAGCTATTATCTTGCCATACTCTCTTGTGGAAGGTTATCTTTTATTTTGCAGGTGATCCCGAGGTGTGTGGGCTAATTTTGAGCTCCAAGAAGAACAAGAAAGGTCAATAGATATACTTGAATGCCCTTGGAGAATGTATTCAAGAAAATATTATAATAAAATACAATCAGCTTCCCACTTGCTTAGTTTTATGATGATTATAAACTAAAACATGCATGGTAGGAAGACAAAAATACTATGAATATCATTGATTCAAAGGACATACAATAAATAAATGCATGAAACTCAAATATTACATCTAAGATTTGATAGACCAAGGTGGCATTGAAGTTGAAGGTGCACCATAATATTTTTTAATATAGACTTTGAAATTTACCAAAAACCCTTTTTGAAGCATGATTAGGATCAAGCCTCTACCAAAAAAACTTAGAAACTGCCATAAGTCCTCTCATAAATATAATTCCATTGTAGAGTACATTGAACAATCCATATTGCATATAAATACAATCATAAAAAAAGCCCCTATCATCTCATGGAAAAATGATGATGTATTATCACCATCTCAAGAGCTCCTCCACCTAATCCTATAGACATAAATTATCTTATTGAATAGCTCAAGAAGAATTTGTTAGATATTTCCATCTTGGATTTTCTCACATCATTATGTGCTCAGCAAGACATATTTGACAAAATCTTGAAATATTCGGTGGTATTGAATGACATTGACCCCTCTCATTTCATAGCACTCATCACACACCTTAATTTTGATCATCATATCATCTTTAGTTCAGAAGACATGGCATCTCTTGACCCTTACCATAATTATTTACTTCATATTGAATCCTTCATTACCAAACATAATACCAAACAAGTACTTTAAAGAATAGTTCTAGACTAAAAATTTGCACCTTACACAACTTGTTAAAATTGTGGGATATATAGTAGAGGCTTTGGAATCCAATACAATAAAAATAAAAGCCTAAGATAATTTAGAATGGGAGATCAATGAAACCATAAACCTTCCCTTTAGGTTGTATTTACTATCCATAACACCCTCTTTCATGTCATTAATCTTGACCTTCCATATAATATACTCCTTAGCCACCCATGGATAAACACCATGCAAGTTATTCCCTCCATATTCCATGGATGTATCAAATTATTTCATGAAGCATTGCAACCAACATCTTGGTAGATCACAATACCTTCTAATATTACAAAATTTTGGAGGGTTAATGTCTAAAATTAAACTATTATCCCATCATTAAATTTGGAGAGCCACCATTTTAATGAAACCATAAACCTTCCCTTTAGGTTGTATTTACTATCCATAACACCCTCTTTCATGTCATTAATCTTGACCTTCCATATAATATACTCCTTAGCCACCCATGGATAAACACCATGCAAGTTATTCCCTCCATATTCCATGGATGTATCAAATTATTTCATGAAGCATTGCAACCAACATCTTGGTAGATCACAATACCTTCTAATATTACAAAATTTTGGAGGGTTAATGTCTAAAATTAAACTATTATCCCATCATTAAATTTGGAGAGCCACCATTTTAATGAAACCATAAACCTTCCCTTTAGGTTGTATTTACTATCCATAACACCCTCTTTCATGTCATTAATCTTGACCTTCCATATAATATACTCCTTAGCCACCCATGGATAAACACCATGCAAGTTATTCCCTCCATATTCCATGAATGTATCAAATTATTTCATGAAGTATTGCAGCCAACATCCTGGTAGATCATAATACCTTCTAATATTACAAAATTTTGGAGGGATAATGTCTAAAATTAAACTATTATCCCATCATTAAAGTTGGAGAGACACCATTTTAGCCAAATTCCTTTTATATTGATTTCAAAGATATACTATCCATATCACACAACTTGTCTCCTTCTACATAGGTTGAAAGATCATTTCTAAAGGGTGTAATGAGTAAAAAATCCAAGAGGCCTCCCATATTAGGAAGCTTACATTGCCACCTAGATCCCATGGGAATCCTAACATGGAACAAAAGAAGAAGTGAGGTTATTTGTAGTAGGAATCTAAAACTTTTTTCAAACATGGTTTTTTCTATGATAAACAAATTGACTCCTCAAATGCATCATGGTTGCAAATAAAGAGTAAAATTGGTAAAAACATGAAATATAAAGGTAAAGGCTTGGGGCACACGAATAAGGAATCTTGAAACCTATCCATTTTTTTGAGACTACAAAATAAGTAGATATTAGGGTATATTCCTTGGGATGAATCTTTTGATAACCTTAGTGACTTTAAAAATTATTGATGATTATTCATTTGATGTTAATCGAGTTAAAATTGCTACTTACCATGATCCTAAGAGCTTGCCAATACCAGCTTCTTTCCATATAACCATATTCTCACCATGAGCCTTGATTTACAATATCTATAACTCAATGAGTGGGACCAATGTGACCAAACACCATTAGATAATTTCAAAATTGATGAGGCTTTCATTGAACCACTTGGTACCATAGATTATCTTCATCCAAGAGACCACAAAAGGGATTTGATATTGATATTCATAATTTGAAACATCTTTTAGGGAACACACAATGTCCTTTTCTCCATATAATAGATATAAATATAAGAAATCAAAGGAATCAAAATCTAAAGTACCTATTAAACACTAAGAGGATGCATAGTTTGATGAGGAAATCCACCATCCCATTTATCCATAGAGGTTACATGACATATCAAAACTCTTAGTAGAAGATGCCATTGACATAAACCTGGGTATTGAACAAGATCAAAAGTTAACACAAATTGTTGCTAGCATGAAATAGGAAGAACAACCCCACTTCTCCCTTACATCACATTATCCATACTTACCCCACTACCCAAACTCTTCCACCTAACTTATCCAATAATAAAAATGTGGATTCATTAAATGTGCTACCTATTTCACCTTTCTTGGTGGTACCCTCTATTTTAGGGGTTATGATAGTAAACTTTTGTGATTCCTTAACTTTGATGAAGCTAATTTAACACTTGTAGATGTCCATGATGATATTTATGGAGTTCAAACTAATAATATAAACCTTGTGAAGAAATTACTCAGGCCTCTACACCCTCTCTACACCACATGGATAATATTTTGATGAACCCATGAGCGAACATATTTGTCCAATATAAAATAAAATATAAAAAACAAAAAAAACAATTCAAAAAATAATAATTTAAATAGCAGAAAATCTACCAATAAATAAATAAAATATAGTAAGGAAAAAATATCACTCTCTTGTGAAAAATATTTCTATGGTGCATTGGGGTAGTCATCATGGTGGAAAACTATTCATATGTGTCATGTCTAACGACCAACAAAATAAAACAAAATACAAAAAAGGGGAAAAAAGTATGAGAAAATAGTGTCCACAAGAAAAAAATATTTTTATGACACCTTGGAAAAGCATCATGACAAAAACCTGCTCATAGGATTCATGTATGATATTATATAACTATCTTATCTATAAGTACTCTGCAAACTCAGGGGTATCAAGTTTTACCATCCATCCACTTACCCTATCCTAACCCACGAACTTGTATGCAATATATATGACCATACCTTTTGATACCAAATTCCTTTGTCCTTCAAGTTTGAAGATATTGATGCTTTTTTATTTTGATAATGAGACTTGGACATCTCACACTCTCAGGATAAATTAGAAAAGAATGTTGTGCACATTGGTCCCATTGTATTACTTTTGGTTTAGATGACCCAAATATCACTATCATTATCATAGAAAATTGAAGATGAGAGAAAGCTTGGATATTTGTATTACATCATTCTTAGTTTGGTTCCCACAACATACTTACAAAAGGACATCATAGTCCCTTATACTATGACTATCTCTTGAGGTTATCCTTGCTAGGGAAATTGAGTCTTGTCCTTATTGTTCCTTTTATTTATTTTATCTTTGATTTAGTATATTGAGTTAGTCCTATATACATATTGTGCATCATCATCATTATCTCTTATATCATGTTGCATAATGCCTATACAAAATACAAATTGTTTCTCAAAAAAAATAATATACTTATAGATTCCCAACATACACCTAAATCGCGAATACTTTTGGGAAGATATCATAATCATCCATATCCATCTCCATCATCCCAAGCTCCAATATATCCATCATACATCACTCATTATTCCAACCCATCCCATTCTTATCATTACCCCCATATCTACCATCCCATTTTTTTTTTATCATCCTTACAATTCTCCTCCTAGTCTCCATCTCTACATCATTTTACTTCTCTTAATCTTCTTCCAAAATTATTACTATATTTCCCCATCCTACTCAATCATTTATTCCATCATTCCCATCATATCTATTAACCTCCATTCATCCTTCCCATCATTGATAATATCGTTCTATCTATTTTGAGAGCATACCCATGTTCTTCCAATCTGAATGCCCTCTCGAGGGGGAATCATCATCTCATCATTTAATTCAATCCAATTAATCAAATCAAAATTTTGAATCAATAGCGTATTTGATGTAAATGAGTTTTCGATGAATGAGCTCTACTAGGGTTTCTTGTGTCTGCGGTCATCCTTGGCCCCTCTTACATCATATCGTTCCTTAAGCACATGAATTTTCATTTACTCTATGTTGACGACCATATTTATTGTGGTTTTATTATGCCTACAACCAACTCTAACCCAACAGTTCTTGCTGGTGTTGGTGGTTCGTCAGCTATGCTCAATGGCTCCTCCTCCGAACAAGCATCCCCAAAAATGTTTTTCGAAAGTGTTCCATGAGGTAAGTCTTTCGATTCCCCGGATGATGTGGTGTCACCCATGCTAGATTTTGATTATGTATGTTAATGGTTAGAGAAGCATATGCTTGTTGTATATTTTGTTGGGAGAACTCCCCTTGAAAGTGTGCTTAAAGGATGGGTTCATAAGGCCTAGGTCCCTCATGGGGTCCACCTTTATATGGTCCAAAATTTGACTAAAGGGTTTTTTATTCTTTGCTTTGCGGAGGTTAGTCATGTTTAGGCAATCCTGAACCATGGTCTTTGGTATGTATGATCCTTTTTGCTGGTTTTCCAACCGTGGACCTGGGAGTTTACTGTCTTAGATGACACCAAGTTGTGGGTTCCAGTCTGGATTGAGTTTCCTGGTTTTCCCTTGCCTTGTTTTCATTTTTTATAGCACATTGCTTCCTCTCTGGAGAGGGTTATTTTTGTCGAACCAGATAGGTTCTTTCAAGCTCACCCTCAAAAGCGAGTTTCACAAGATTTGAAAGAGTCCATTGATATTCAAATTGTCTATTTTCGGCATACCCTAAAGGTCACTTATTTTAATATTTCGAACACTTGTTATCGATGCCAATCCTCTAACCACAAGATTAAAGATTTCCCTCTTGTAGTCCCCCATACTCAATCTACGCCATGGGAAGTTGACAAGCCCTGTCAGGTGAAAGGTGTTTCCGCTAAATAGAGCAAAAATGGACACCGATTACCAACTGAAAAAATAAGTCCAATGACTCTGAGATGGTTACCAAAACCCTCGAGCTAGTAAAGAAAGTTTAAAACCCTTCTATGAATGGGAAGGAAGCCTCGATGGGCTCTAATAACACTTCAGTGTGGCCAAGGCCTACAACTATATCCCAACCTGCCTCAATTATGATAACATAGCTGAATGAGTCTCCTCTTGTGTTGAGAGTTCATAGGAGGTCTCAAAGTCCTTCTCGACCTCTAGAAGAAGGAGAATGTGTTCAAGAGAAACTGAGGCATTTATCTCCTACCATTCATATTGGTTCAGTCCCACCATAATTTTTACACATCCACTTTTCCACTCTGGAAGAGCCAGAATCCAATGAAATGGTGGAGTTTCTAACATGAATTTACTTTCTTGAAATGTTCAAGGTCTGATCGACCTCTCTAGGAATTATTTTGTTGGGGATAATCTTCAAAAATATACTGGTATTAATGTTCTATGTATTCAAGAAGTGAAAGTTGTTGGTTTCTTGCTCTCTTCGTCTTGCCGTTCTATTTGGCCAACCAGAAAAATATTTTTTACTAATCATGAGGTTGGATGTGGCAGAGCGGTCACCCTTTTGTCCCCATGGTGACACGCTTATGTGGTTGATCATGGGTCTAACCCCACACATCGACTCATTTGGATTCTTTTGAATATTGACAATCATTCCTTTGGGATTATTAATGTTTATGCCTCAAATGATGTTGTTGAAAGATCTCTTCTCTAGTGATGGATAGCTAACTCATTGCCAATTGCTACCTGGCTACTTTATGGTGATTTCAATATGGTTGAGATGGCATACAATAAGGATGGTACTCTACTATTTTGATGGGCAGCTAGCGAAAGAGAGGCATGGTACTACATGCAAAATAAATTGGGTCTTTTCAACCCCATTATTGGCCGCAACCACTCTCATTATCTCTAGAACAGTTGGTGCAATTATCGAGCTGGATATGACAAGATATTTAATGCCTTGATCGTGCTATGATCTCGACTCAATATTTTTTCTTTTTCTAGATCTTCACCACTTCCGATAAGGCCATTAGTGGATGTGACGTTGTCAGACCACTTTCCCATTTTATTTTGCATTAAATGGGAATTAAGGCAGTCCCGTTCCAGTAGGACCCAATTTTTTTGAACATAGGTATTTGTTGCATCATCAATCCATACTGGCCCACATCAACACCATCTAGAATTTGAAATGTAGGCCACCTTGCAATACTGGTTGGATTACATGGTGGAATGATTCCATCATCCACACCATGAGGTGTCTTTGCATTTATGGGTGCCAACTGGCTATCTTTCACAAAAGGTCTTATGATGCTACAACGTCTGACCTCCATGCTACCACCAAGGCCTTGGTGACTAACCGATTTTCCCCTTCTCTGTGATTCATGGATGTAGAGTTAAGGCATCAAAAGCAAGTTACAGATAATCATGCTGCCAGAGGGGCACAAATCAAGGCAAAACTTCACTGCCTTAAAATTGGGGATTGTGCCTCAAAATAATTTTTTCTAGCTCTTCGAGCTAGGCACTCATCACCTAGTATCAAATGGATCAAAGAGGGCAACAATCTGATTTTCAAATAACTTGATATTCTCCAAGTGTTTGTTAGGGAATATGAGCAGGTTTTCACAACCCAAGATTATACTCCTGAGAGAATTCAAGCACTCTAGGATTGTCTTTTTGTTGTTCCAAATAGGCTCTCCTCAACCTAGAAAGCCTTCTATGAGAAATTGCTCACAATTGAAGATCTCAAAGAAGTTGTCAACACTATGGCCGATGATAACGCCCTGGGAATTGATGGGTTCCTGTGAATTTTACAAGGACCTTTGAGATTGTGCTATAAAATACTTGCATAAGGTTCAACTTTAAACTTTTCATTCTAAAACCTTATGTAATCTTATTAATAAAGGAAATATAAAATTCATACCTAAAGTTGGTGATCTTGAGGATATCTGTAAGTGGCGGCCCATCACACTCATAAATGTCTTATAAAATTATTGCCAAAGCCCTTGCTTTAAAAATCCACCATCTTCTACCTCAGATTGTGCACCTGGAGAAAACTTGATTTATTAAATCTAGGTTCATCTTAGACAACATTGTTGTTCTCTGAGAAGGCATGGAATGGGTGAGACACTCTAATCAAAAGGCAATTTTTTCTTAAAATTGATTTCACCAAAGCTTAAGATCGCATTAAATGGCCTTTCATACTTACTATGCTCTTCGTGCTAGGATTTTTTCCTCAATTCATCCAAGCTATGTAAATGTTGTTTTCTGATGCCTCCTCCTGCATCACCATTAACGTCGCTAGTCCCCATCCTTTAGTCTGTTATGCTCCATTATTCAAGGCTTCCCACTTTCCCCCTCACTTTATGTGCATGTTGTTGAGGGGTTTGGTTATCTTCTAGCTCATTCCATCTCCCAAGGGCGGGTTTGTGGCATCTATTTTCCTAACTCGCCAACCCAATTGGTCAATGGCCACTTTACCAATGATTCTTTCTTTACCTTGTTGGAAGAAGAAAATAATGTCAAAGTTTCTCTTGACTGCTTGGAGACCTTCTGTTTGGCCTTTGATTCTTCCATTCAATGACACAAAACTTTATTCTATAAACAGTTTATCCTTCCCAGTTCCCTCTGGATTCAACAATATGGCTGGAAGTGGATTGATCTTGGTGAAATATTTTGATTTCCTGACATCCCTTTCACCTTTTAGGCTTCTTCTGCTGATCTCTGGCAAGCGATTCTTTCTTGGATTGAGGCAAAACTTTCTTTTTGGATTACTAAGCTTCTCTCTCTGGCTGGTAAATTCTAGATTTGCTCCAAAGTTTTAGCAGTGAATCATGTGTATTACTCTTCATGTTGGGCCCCTTCCAAGTCCTCGTATGCTAAGCTGGAAAAGTTGCTTTGTGATTTTCTCTGGGCTTCTTTTGAGACTAATCGAGGTTTTCACTGTGTGCTTGGGATTTTTTCTTATCTCCACTTAGTGGCAAGGGATTTCTCTTTGTGTTAAATAGATCATCAGAGCTCTTACTGGCAATGATGCCTGGAAAATCCTCCTTAGGCATTGTATTCAATCTAGCTATCCTGCCCACATACCTTCTTAGAAGGGAATTGGCATTCAAACCCTTATTGTTATGAGGGAGCTAGTTCAAATTGTGGGAACCTTCATTGAAAAACGAATTTGGTGGTCCTGGGAGGCAATCAAGCCTTGGCTTCGCTGGTCTAGGTCTAGATTTTGGGATGGGATCTTGCTCAATCAGCAAAATGTTTGGTGGTCACCTCTTTTTCCAATGCAGGTTGACTGTTAACACTGGACACACTTTTGTACATACTAATGGGCTTCTCTTTCCATGGTTGGCCAATAGTACCTCATCCTCAATAGTTTCTTAGCTAAATTCATACCACTAGAATGTGAACCACATATGCCATATTGTACTTCTGTTAAGGCGGTCAAGGCTTTCTCTTGGTTGAGACATCATAGTAATGTCCCCTCGATGCTTCGACGGTATAAGGTATCACCTAGGATCACGAATTGGTATGCCTTTTTAACAAAGGTCTTCTTAAGGTTGGAGGTGATATCAGATGGGAGGGTTCCTTTGATAAGGTAGGTGAATATATCATGATACCATGGGGAACTAGGACCAATGATTACAAATGAAAATTTAGATTCTAGGATTTTGAAAGTTTCTATGAGAAGTTGTTCTACCAAGAATTCGCATTGAAGGACATTATGCAACGTATATAACAATGATCCAATTGTTGCCATAGCATCTGCTGCTCAGCTATTCATGCAAGGAATCTGCTTGAAATTTATGTCTATGAAAAATACATTGAGATTTTCTACCATATTTTTATAAGGAGTAAGCTTAGCATCCTTAGTTTGGTAGTCATCATTGACATGGTTGATAACCAGCTATGAGTCCCCATAGACCTTTAAATATTGTATTTGTCATTGAACTACTATCCTTAGACATGTGATAAGAGATTCACACTTCACAATATTGTTAGTACATGGAAATGATATCATGTATTAATTTGGGATGCAAACCTTGAGGGGTGATAAAAAGAATACCCTCCCCTGATCCATGTTGGGTAAACAATCCATCAAAGTACATTTTCCAATGATCTGCTAATTTGACAAGGAACACTGATTCATTAGGAAATTAGATATCAAAGGGTTCTCTACACAAATAGGTGCCTCTGCTAGTTGGTTTGTGATCACTTATCCTTTGATTTTCTTGCATTCCATGTACTCTATGTAAAATTTAGTCAAGATAATTACCCATTTGGCCATTCACCCAATAAGAGTTGCTTTGGATAACATGTATTTCAATGGGTCGATCTTTGTAATAAGATTGATTTGATGCGACAACATGTAGTGTCTAAACTTTTGTGAAGAAAAAAACATTGCTAAGCATAATTTTTCAATGGATGAATAGTTCATTTTATATCCCACCAAGGTCTTGCTGATGTAATAGATAGCTCTTTCTTTTCCATTTTCATCATGTAGTGCTATAAGAGCACCCAATGTTGCTGATGTTGTTGAGATATATAGGATCAATGGCTTGTTTGGTATCGATAGCATGAGAACTGGAGGTGTCAATAGGTAGTCCTTGATCTGTTGGAAAGATTTATCACACTTCTCATCCCAGTTGTAAGTTGTTCCTTTATGGAGAAGATGCGAGAAAAGGTGGATTTTATCCAATAATTGTGCTATGAACCTTCTAATGCATTGCAATCTTCCTTGTAACCCTCTCATTTTCTTCAATGTTTATGGTGGTTCCATGTCTAGGATGGCTTTGAATTTTGTTGGATCAATCTCTATCCCTCTTTGTGATATGATATAGCTAAGAAGCTTCCTTGATATAACCCTGAAGACACACTTTTTTGGGTTTAGCTGTACCTTATACTCTTCAAGCCGATCGAAGTTAGGTCCTAAGACTTCTATGTACTCACTCCTTTTCTTTGATTTTTCTAAAATATCATCCACATGGTCTTCAACTATTTTTTGGATCATGTCATGAAAGATGAGGGTCATTTCTCTTTGATAGGTTGCTCCTGTGTTCTTCAACCCAAATGGTATCATGTTCCAACAATATGTTCCCCATGGACAAGTGAATGCAGTTTTGTGTTGATCCTCCTTGGAAATCATGATGTGATTATGGCCTGAAAAAACAATCCATGAGTGAGATAATTTCATGCCGAACTGTTAAATCCATAATGATGTCGATGTTAGGAAGAGTGAAATCATCCTTCGGGCATGCTTTGTTTAAATATTTGAAATCCATGCATATTCTAATGCCCCCAATCGGTTTGGAGACTGGTACCATGTTGGAAACCCACTTAGGATAATCTATCAGAAAATTGAATCCAACGTCAAGAAGCTTTTGTAACTCAAATTTCACCAAGAGTGCTATCTGAGGGTGCATCTTTCTTAATTTCCACTTCACTAATTTGGCTTCAGGATAAACTCCCAAATGATGCACAACCACTTTTGGATCGATCCCAAACATATTTGTGTATGACCATTCAAATTTTGTTCTTCTCTCTTTCAGGAACGTTGCTAGGTTTTTCTGTTCTTCGTCCAACAAGGATTCAACATAGAAAGTGATCTTGGCTGCTTCTTCGGTTTTGACATTTATTGGAGTGGCATTCTTTGCTAATAGTGTTGACTTTTTTAGATGCATTTCACTAAGGGGGAGATTGAATCCCTCATCCTTGGGCACCTTAGAGAGGTTTTCACCATTGGATGCATCCTTTCTTTTTACTATTTTAGGATAAGAAAGTGCCACAATGTGGTTTTCACTCAAATATCTGCATGTTATTTGCATGTTGTCCATTTTGTGACTAAAGGATTCAATTGTCTCCCCATAGTATGCCCCTGTATCTAGCTCTATATCGAAACCAGATTTGTGATCTACCCATGGTAAGTTGTCATGGAGTCCCATTAATTTTGAGATTTCTTCATTGTTTTCAAATAAATCTAGAATTGGTGGTCCTTGTTGGTCCTGGTCAATGAGTTGTGGGTAGACTAAGCTAATTTGAGTGGCTTGATCATTCGGGGCAAAGGATGTTGTGGATATCATGAAAGAGTTATTCTCAATTAGGTCAACAATATTGAGAGGGAAGTCATCTAGGGTTGTGTCACGTGATGTTGGTAACCAAAAGGAAGCCTTGACCTATTTAGCGGAAGTACCTTTTCCAATAAGGGTAACCTTGCTAGTAGTTTATCCTAAGCTGAGATTCTTTGGACGTTTCTCAGGAACGATGGGTTCTAGAAAACCATTATCATTTTGTCCTAGTTTCTCATTCTTGTTGTATCTATGCCCTTTCATTAGTTGTAATCCTTTGTTGTCATCTTCCATGGGGAGAACGGGGATGGGTCGTTCATCTTGATATAGCAGTTTAAGGACATTTTCCTCATTGACATCTTCTTTGTTAAAATCCCCCCACTTGGTGAAGGTGGTAGCTGCCATATTTATTGTTTCAATGAATTTGTTGCTAGGTTTGGGTTTCCCATGAAATTTGGGAGAAAGTGGTAGCTCCCCCAGCACAAAATTATCCTTTGTTATCTTATAATTTCCACAACCATCATCTTGGATCATTGATTTGATGTTGGGAATGTTCTACACAACGAGTATTTTTGTTTCTGAGGTAGATGCAAGGGATGATGGGTCAGAAAATGAGGAAGATGGTGTGGGCCCTTCATCATTTTTGGGTATTTGGAAAACCTTATAGAACTTGGCCTCAAGGTTCTTGCAGCAGTAAAAAGGCTCAAGATCTCCATAGATGATAACTTCTCTATCCTCAAAAGGAAACTTTACACATTGGTGGTAGGTTGAAGCTACAAAGTCTAGGGCATGGATCCATGGTTGACCAAGGAACATTTTGTAGGGGAGATCAAGTTTTAACACTTGGCATGTAATCTTTACAATGATAGGTCCCACTTGGATGGGTAGTGCGATGATGTCTTGCGACACCCTCTCTTGATCGTCATATGCTTTGATGGTGGTACTCTTTGATTTCTCAATAGCATATTTTGAATAACCCAAGTTCTTGATCAACTGAAGGATGAAAATGTTCAAACCAACACCTCCATCTACTAAGACTCTTTTAACCTTGTTCTTATGAATAATGACCTCAAGGTGCAAAGTACTGTTATGAGATGGTTGTGATGGAAGGTCTTGTTCTGAGAAGATGAGAAGATGATTAGTGATATGCCCTACCATATCTTGAAACTACTCTATATCAATATATTCGAGGACAAATGATGAAGATAAAGCTTTCTCTAAGATTTTCCTAGGTGCGGGGGATAGCCTCAATAGTTCCAAGATAGAAATCTATGCGAGGGTCTTCTTAAGTTGATCTAAGAGACTGTACTTGCTAGGCTTTGGTGTTGGAAAAGTAGGTTGTTCCATAGATTGAGATGGGACTCCTTGGATGGTGACCTTTCCATGTTGTGTGGTGACTCCACACTTCACACTAGGCCCTTTGATGGTGAGGAAAGTGATGACACTATCATAGGAAGCGACTACATTAGAATAGGTATGTTGTACATTTGTGTAATCCTTAGCTTTTCCAGTGTTGTTTTCTTTGCTATGATCTGGCATAGGGTTCTTGTTTATCTTAAGATCCTGGTTTCCAATTGGTACCTCAATATATATGTCTCCATCATTGATAAGATCTCGGATAACATTTTTGAGCCTCATGTAGTTCAATGTTTTGTGTCCTTTGATTTTGTGAAAGTCAAATAGATCTTTTTCGTTGTACCAGGGTGGTTTATCATGTGGTTCTTAGTAGTTTTCAAAATTGGGAAGAGTTATTAAATTTTACTCTCCCAATTTCTTCATGATGGTTTTAATAGGTTTTGACAACTATGTGTATTTTCATTTTGGATAGTTATTTTTGTTGGGAGTTCATCATTGTTGCATTTTAATTTTAGTGATCTGATTGTTTTGAGGTGTTGTGGTTTTTTGCACGACTTTTTTCAAGATGGTGTGTCCCTTGGTATTCCTTGTGTAGCATGAAAATTTGGTTCATGACATGGCTTAACCGCCTCATGTGGATCTTGTA
>CM021101.1:29204648-29220359 GCA_007115665.2 Sequoiadendron giganteum
AGCTTCAAAAAAACAAGTTTGGGGGAGTGGTGTCACATTGATGTGGAATGTCGACCCTTTCCCAATCCCTTGGATAATGAGCTTGTTTCGATCGATCCTATTAAAGATAATCGATGAAAACGATGAGAGATGTGTGTGAAAACACGATTAAAAAGCTAAATTAACATGGTGAAATCTAATTTAACATTCTATGATAATCGATATGGGTGTATGCAAAGCTATTCTAAATGGAGTTTAAGCTCAAAAGATTAAAACCCTAATTTCAAAACATGTTAAATGGATGAACCTATGTTACCATGGAAGCCTTTAATGGAAGCTAAGCTAGTCTGATGCAATAAAATAACCTAAAATTCCTTTTAAAACATAAAATGTGAGTGAAAGATGAGAGTGACTTTAACAACATAAGTTCTCTCTTAAAAGATGGATCCCTATTCAATAGATGCAAGCTCTATTTATAGAATAGGAAAAATGAAATTGATGGTCAAGATTGAAAGGATCAATCAATGGTCAGAGTGGAGGGAAGATGGAGGCATGGATTATGGATTCCCATCAAGGTTGAGAATGCAAGATGATATTTAATCAAGGGCTTACATTTATCCAAACAAACACACTTTCAAAACTTGCACAAGAAGTCTTATTAAAAATTTGTTTCAAAAAGGAATATTCCCTTTTTCAAATGAGTCATGAAGAAAGAGAATATTCTCATGGGTGAGGAAAATTAGATATTTAGTTAATTAAAACCAAATTTAATTGTGCAAAGGAGAAGGAATATTCCACAAGAATATTCCCTTTTAGGAGGAATGTGCAAAGGAGTAATATTCCCAAGAAATATTCCCTTGCAAGTGGGAGGACAAGCTTTAATTAGTAATTTGATAATTAAATAAGGTTTCAATTATGCAAATTAGGGGAATTATATGATATTTAATTAAATAGCTTAGGGTTATTTAATTAAATAAGAGGACTTATGGGTTTAAATTAAATAATTTGCATTATTTAATTAAATAGGACAAAAGGTTGTCATGAGGGGGTGAATTAATCTAATTAGGTCAATTAGATTAATAGATGAAAATGATGTGATTAATTAAATAGATAGGATAATTTAATTAAACAAGCGAAAAGAGGATGGGTTTTAGGATGAAACGGTGTTGGTACATCTGATTCGAGTGCATGATATCATTCAGAACATTTTTAAGTGTCTACAAGTTGCATGAAGGATTGCATGGAATATATGTTGTATACTGTTTTTTCAATACTTCATCAATGTGTTAGTATGAGGGAAATACCTTAAGGTGTAGAAATAAGATTTTAGTGCTATACACATATACATTATGACCTTATCATGCATAGTGACAATAATTATTTTTAAGTTTTGGTTAACAATCCTTGTACTCTCCTTTCATAGTTTTGGATGCTTATGATTCCATTATATTATATAAATTAGTGACATTAGTGATTTTTTTTTAATAAAGAGAGTAAAAATTTATTTCATCCAAAAATATTCTAGGACAAATTAGGCAAGGCCCAAACTAGGCCCCTAGAGCAGAGACAAACCAACAAACTACGTCAAAAAAACATAGCACACAACAACCCCCAACAAGCAACAAATCACACAACCACATCCTCCAAAATAAGTCCCTCTAACTTCTAATGATAATCATGGGGTAACTACTCCTAGCCCTAAACCTGCCAACCATAAACATGCTTAGAAGCCCATTTAGCCAAAAAATCAACCACCCTATTCCACTCACGCAAGATATGAGTGAAGGAAACTAACTCCAACCTGGCACTCAGATGAAGGATGCTCCTAACAACCAAAGCCAATTGCCAATTATGCCCCTCCAATTTTTTCTCAGTGAGAAAATTCACAATGACTTGGGAGTCAGACTCATAAATGATCTTATTCCAACCAAGGGAACATGCTCTCTCAATGGAAAAAAGAATCGCCAAACCCTCCATGAGGTTATTAGTTTTTCACCCCTCATGCATGTAAAAGAAGAAGATGGACTTACCGGAGCTATCCCTGCCAATGCCCCCAATCCAACAAGGTTAGGATTTCCGCAAGAAGAGCCATCAATATTAATTTTTAAAACATTCTCAAGAGGAAACCAAACACCATCCCTTTGAACCTTCGTTTTGACATGATGACTCCTTTGCACACAAAAGGAACCAAACACCTGCTCATGTAGACCTGACCTATCCAAAATCTCTTCATTACCCTTCTCCAAAGGGAATGACACCTCACATTTGGACTCCACAGTCTCCTGAATCATTAAAAAAACTCTCTACCAAACCTATTGAATCATCAACTTACATCCATGGAAAATCCTACGATTCCTCTCAAGCCAAATCTGCAAGAGAATGAAAGTCGGGCCAATTTCCCAACAATCCAAAGAAAAGAAGCTTGAGTCGAAGGTCTACCCAAGGTATTCCAGAATTCAATCAAAGAGGAGGCATGCAAACAAGGATATCTCCAAACACCCCACCAAAAGTGCCAAATCAACTTGGAAAAAGGACATTGAAAGAACAAGTGAGAAGAGTCCTCCTCATAGCAACCACAAAGAACACGAAAAAGGTCCTTGAAAACCCCACTTTCAAAGATTATCCCAAGTAAAGCATATATTCTAAGGAAGAGTCCATAAGAAACAATTGCACTTGGGCCACAAAGAACTTGTTCTAAAAAAATTCACCACGAGACTTCTTGTCCCCCATATTTATGAGAAATCAATTCTTGGTAACTGTTGGCCACAAAATAAAATAAACCCCCCTAGGATCATTAATCCAAGCCAAAGTATCTCTCTCCTTGATTGAGCTGCACATTCTTCCATAAAAAATGTTCCTAAGCTTCAAGCAATCGTCATCAAGACCCCCAATAGGCCACACATTGGGGTCCTTCCATCTAGACACTTCCACACTCCCATAGAGCTGGGTAGATTTAAAATCCTCAATTTGGGACCAAACAGCCTCCAAAAAGTGGTGACAAAGATCTTGAAAATTAGGATACTTGGAAAAGATAGGCAGAAAAACATCCCACAAATCATACCAAAAGAGGGCATCAAAACTCCTATTACATACAAAAAAAGCCATCCTTAATCAACTTAGCACCATTTTTAAGAGTATCCCAAATCACTAAACCCTTACCCAAAAGTGGATACTAAGGGACCTCCTCCTTCACCACCTCCTTCAGATATATATTAGAGATAATCTTGGACCAAACATGATCTTGTTCAGAACACCATCTCCAATATAATTTAGCCAATAAAGCTAAACCTGTAAGACTGGCTTGCCACAAACCGAGGCCAACAAACTGTTTCGGTCTACATACAATATCCCACTTCACCAAAATCCACTTCAAGGGCTTCAAAATACCAACCCACAAAAATTGCCTAGCCAGAGAGTCCAAATCCTTGATAAAGCTTGTGGGAGCCATCTAAAGCATACACCTATAATTGGGAAAAGCCTGCACCACATACTTAAGAAGCTACAACTGACCAACAATAGATAATCATCGGTGGATCCAATGTTTCACTTTTTCTCAGAACTTGTCAATAATACTTTGCCAAGAGCCTTTGGGAAGGGCACTAGTAGAGAGAGGGATACCAAGATAGGTCAAAGGTAGTTGACCAATCTGAAATCTCAAGATACGAGCAATCTAACGCTGAATAAGCACAAGAGTGTTAAAAAAGAAGATATAATATATACCTTCAACCTTTGACCAATCTAAAATCTCAAGATACGAGCAATCTGACGTTGAATAAGCACAAGAGTGTTGAAAAAGAAGATATAATATATACCTTCATTGCTTTGTTGACCATAAGGAGCCAGGTAGATTTCCAACACTTTGCACAAATTATTATCCTCTCTAATAGTGGCCATTCCCATCAAAGCAGTGTCATCAACAAATTATAGGTGTGGCTAGGAAGGTAGACCACTACCCCAATACTACCCATGAATTAGCACCTGATTAACATAACTCTTAATAAATCTCTCCAAGCCCTCAACCATCAGAATTAACAAGTAAGGAGACAAAGGGTCCCCTTGACAAAGTCCTCTTGAAGTTCCATAAAAAGTGGAGGGATCCCCATTAACAAGCACAAAGAAGGAAGTGGTCGTAATACAACTCATCACCCATGAAATACACTCCTCAACAAACTCGAAAGTGCCAAGCACTCTTCGCAAAAAAGACTGTTTGACCTTGTCATAATATTTTTCCATATCTAGTTTGATAAACATTTCTTTTTCTTTAGAAACTGCCATGGAATGAATAGTTTTCATCGCTATAACCACACTGTCCAAGATCTACCAATTAGCCACAAAGCCCCCTTGTTCCTCAGATATCAACCTACCAATCCACTGCTTTAGTCTTTCCACAATCAACTTAGAAAGAATCTTGTCGACCACATTACAAAGAGCTATAGGCCTAAATAAACTCAGACTATCCACCCCCTCACACTTAGGAATGAGAGCCAAGAAGGTAGCATTCAATGCCCTCAACATCTACTTATTCTCCTGAGATTCATGAACCACTTCAAGTATATCCCGACTAATGATTTCCCAATTTTTTTGAAAAAATATGATCGAGAACCCATTTGGCCTAGGGGCTTTCCCTTTCTTCATCTAAAAAACAATGGCTTCTAGTTCCTCTAGGGAAATAACACTCATAAGATTATCTTTCACCTCCAAGGAAACCAAAGAGGAGATACAAGCAAGAATTTCATTTTCATTTTCCATCACATCAGGTGAATCCTCCCTGAAGAAAGTGGCCAAATGTTGAGAAGCCTCAATAGAGAAATCCCTAAGAGAAGATAGGTGAACACCTTTGGTGTTCACAAGATTAGGGATCAAGTTACCATGCCTCTTAGCCTTCACAGAGTTGAAGAAAAAAGCAGTATTTTTACCCCCCCTCCTGCAGCCATTCCACACACCCCTTTTATTTCTAATATATCTCTTCTCGCAGCTCACACTCCTCCAGATCCTTCACGACCCTAGACTCTTCCAAGAAAGATTCCTCAGAAATTCCATGCTCCCTAATTCTATTGTGACAACATACAAACTAGCTTGTGCAACCACCTTAGTATGGAAAATATTACAAAAGCACTGCCTATTCCATCTCTTGAGTTGATACTTTACAAATTGCAGTTGCTTGACAAAAGAATACTTAACTGTGCCAAAATAAGGTCTACCCCATTTCCACCAATCTACCATAAGATCCTATAGGGAGGTCTCCCACAACCACATAAGTTGAAACTTAAAGGGAGGGTTTCTAGAAATATAGGTCGAAGAAGTGCATAGCTTGATTGGCCAATAATAAGAACCTTGCCAATCCAAAATCTCAGAGCTAGTAGACCAAGATCCACCAATCCAAAAGTAAGAAACTAGGAATCTATCCAACCTCTTAGAAATACAATCATGAATGCACCTCCTATTATTCTAGGTATAAAGACCATTACTAGGTTTAATATCAACTAAATTTAAGTAAGAAATATTATCTTTGAGGAGAAGAGAAGACGACTCCAACCTTGGAATTCCACCCCGCTTTTCCTCCAACTCAGTGATAGCATTAAAATATCTAGCAACAATCCATGGAAATAGAGGAACTGTGCTTCAAATAAACCAAATATGAGATCATAAACACTGCTTCCTAGGAATATCAGTAGGAGAATAGATGTTAGATAAAAGCACAGTCTCACCAGACTCCATACTAGATGCTACAAATGAGATAGTTTTTTACTCCATATCCACCAAAGGGGACGAATCTTCAAGGGATTCCATAAACAAGCCACACCACCAACACTACCTTGAGCACCAATACACTAACAATGACCCCACTACCAAAGTTTAGGAAAGAAGCTACACATACTCTCTATAGAGAGTTTTGTTTCTTGAATAAACACCACATCTGGTGACTAACTATGCACCAAATCATGAACAAATTTTTGTTGAGGGCCATTGTTCAAGCCCCTTACATTCCATAAAAAAATAATCATCTCTGAGAGTTGGAAAAATTTGAGTCAAGGACTTTAACAGATCCTGACTCAACCAACGTCTCACCCATCATCTTGATTTTATCCAAGTCCTTTTTCCTCCTGACCTTAGAGGGTTTTTCTGGACATTTTTTTTGAAGAATCCCTAGGGAGGGAGAAGCCTTATTTCCTTTCTATAAATATACCACCATTATCTCTAGAGGGGATGTATTCTCAATGAAAATTGGGTCCATAGGCCTATCCACAATCGCAGGGTCTACCGGAACAACATAAGCCACAAGATTTAGATCAGTATCCATCTAAGCTAAATTCAGTTGATCCTCTTGAAAGCCCTGACAATCCATAGTTTTACTACCTTCTTGATCCTCTACCAAGGCACCTAAAGTCAAAGCCAACATACCGGGGTTCACCTCTTGTTGACCTAGGTCATCTAGCACCTCGAAGCGATTAAAAACTTCCTCCTCTTGATGTTCCTTATAAATTATTTTATGCCCACATTTCCTGTTATGGGGTTTGACAGGAATAAAACCCTTTATCTGTCACTAGAACCGAAATGGGAGCCTTACCATTGTCCTTTGTAGAAGGGTTATGCTATGTAGGATTAGGAAAGGACCCAAAAGAGCAAGACCTAGGACACCTTCTTTGCAAATTTCCATACTCATGAAACAACCAACATCGGAAGGGGAGACCATGAAGACAAACCCACATGAATTCCAAGGAATCCAAAGAGGGTTACTCAAATCAATTTCAACACAAATGCGCACAAAAGTGAGTACCTTTTTATCCAACATGTTTTGAGAAGGACCCATCGACTTTCCTAGTAACAGAGCCACCATATGCAATGCATCATTCTTCCAAAATTCAATTAGGAACCATGGAAGACACACCTAGATAGGAACATGATTCGAGATTTCCTCCAAAGGATTGAAACCTGCATGCCATGGTTTAATAAACAAACCAACTTGATTATGAAAATAGCCCCCCCCCCGCCTCAAAAACTTTGATTTGATCGGCCATGCATGTAAATACAACCATAAATAAATTGTTGGCCATCAACATCACCTCCATTTCACCCTCAAGATTCCATGTACGACTATCCTAAGACTCCAAAAACATAAGAGAAGCTCGTAACTCCACGAACTTTAGATTAAAGCATGATTTAAGTAGTATTCAACATCTTTCGCAATAGTTTTAGGATTGATCACCAAGATAGGCCTACCCTGGCTCCTCTCTGAGCAACCATTAGTTTTCGATATTCAGGGGCTCTAAACCAAAGCCATCCCCTCCAACCCTGAGGCTTTTTTCAAGAAATCACTGACGTCAAAAGGCCTTGATGAAGACATGCTATTAGCACAAAGCGAAGCCTTATAATCCATTCCTTGAAACAAACTGAAAAACAAATTTAAAGCACCCCCATACACCAAAAGACAACCCACCCCCATGAGAACCCCTGCAAACCATCGAACAAAGCAACCCACGCACATGTAAAGAGAGGTCGAGGCATGCAGCCTACAACCTTCTACAGGCCGAGGGATTGCACAAACCCTCGCACTACCATTCTTTCAATCGCCTCCTCTCTCGAATATAAAATGATTTTAATTATTCACGATTAGTGATTGTTGTATGTATTATATATAAAAATTAATTAAAGATAATTATAATTTCTCTTATGGTTGCTAACTCTGGCAATTGGGTTTGGAAAGAAAAATCATCTTTATTCTTGTATTTGTTGTTGTTGAATTGGTATTATGAGGTCATTTTTATCATCGTGATGAAAGGTTTAACCCCATTTAGTATTTTGCATGTTATCGAGGCAAGTGTTTCTTGAACTTATCATTTTTTTACACTTGAAAATAACTCTCTAAACACTTGTGTTGGTGATACCTCTAGAATTAGAATTTCATATGTAAATTGAATAACTAGTTGCTATTTAATTTAGTGTGTAAGGGAGATTTATTTTGAAAAGGTGTATGTAGTTATGTTAATTATAGACAAGGAATTATAATATAAATTATCATTACTGTCGATTTAAATGAATTTGATTTCATTAAATATTAATACTAATTGGTCGTGTTTATAGAAAGAAAATGTGATTGTTGAGGGAGGGTGTTAGCTTGAATACTTGAGTAACTTTTGAAAATGATTTCTAGTTTATCAAGATATGTTGAATTTAAATATTTTTTACAAATTTTAAGAAATATAAAATTTCTAACATTGAGTGGTAAGAATCGTGCATCCAAACCTCCAAAATCAGGTTGGATGATATGATCATCCAAGTGGCACACATCAAGCAAATCAGAGGTATAAATTTTTTATTTTTATCAATTGATAATGTAATTATAAATATCTCATTTCATTTCATTTTTTTCCATATCCTAGTGAATTGTAAATTGCAATAATTTTGTAGGTATATACAAGAGTCATTGGGGAACGAGAGAATCCTCAAAACCTTATTCATCCTACTTTGGTGAAGTAGAATGTGCCTTTGTCATGTTAACACTAGGTTAAACATACCTTATTCATCCTACTTCATGTGGTGAAGTAGCATGTGCCTTGTCATGTTAACACTAGGTTAAACATTATTTTCTTGTGAGACAAATAATTTGGGTGTATAAAGTTTATTTGCACTTTAGTTCTATGTTGATGATGTTAAGTTGTATTTTCCTTGTTTCTTAAGTGGGAGGTAGTGTTGAAATTGGTGGTTACCTAAGGTTTTAGTGTAATTTATTAAGGGTATATTCACTTGAACTAAAACCTTAAACCCTTTGCATTATGCTTGCAATTTTATTTTATAATTTGTCATTGATCACTTTAGCCCATAATGCTCAATTAAGTTACAACCTTATGTAACATGATTCATTTTTTTCCAGCCCTTATGTCCTAGTAACCAGTCGGGCCAATTATTTTTATGCCTTTCTATGTGCCTAAGTATTATTTTAAGCAATTTATCGCATGGCGATCCTCACTTTAATCCACATGGTTTCTTTTCATTCAAGTGCATCCATCCTTTATAATGCATCTTCTTGATATGTGCATACTCTAAAATTGTACTAGTGCGCTCTTCTAACACGTGGATTCCATTATCACCTTTTGACCCAGTTGTGGTATGCTTTTGGGTCTATATTCTATTGGAGCATAACTTTCACTTGCACCCGGAGGAGGTGCAAGGAATACGTCGATAGATTTATATAGGTACCTGGAAATTGCTTTGTCATGTAAGCATCAAGGATATTATGATAACCTGAAGATATATGTGTGAAAATCATACCCTCTTGACATACCAAGCCAAACATCTTTGGTTGGGCTATCTGAAAAAAGGTGAAGAGGAACATTAAGTAC
Organism: Sequoiadendron giganteum; assembly: GCA_007115665.2. NCBI lineage: Eukaryota > Viridiplantae > Streptophyta > Pinopsida > Cupressales > Cupressaceae > Sequoiadendron > Sequoiadendron giganteum. The sequence continues at coordinate 29,213,969 of CM021101.1, forward strand.
CAGGCAAATTATGGTTAAGTTTTCCATAGATGTCTTCTGCAAAAAAATTTCTTCTCTTCCCCTTTATATGAACCACAAATCATTGGATTTTCCCCGGATCCGGAAACAATCTTTAAAGGCCATAGCTTCATGTCACTCTACACTATTGGGTTTGAAATTCTTGTACCAATGAGCCGCTTTGCATCTGTATAAGGCCAGAAACATACATCAAGTAAGATAAAATCACAAAATTAACCCAACCATTAAAAACTATTTGCATTAATTTATTTCATTATTCTGAGTCAAAGAATCATATATTCATTTTATCTATATTTATTCGAAGACAGTTATGAATGTTCTCCATGTACCAACTCAAAAACACCTCCAAACAAGCAAATATTAGTGTAAACAGTTTCCAATCCATGTAGTAGTCATATGTTTGCATCAATACACCATCACTGAGCATGGAGAATATGAAAACACCATCAAAAAACAATGAGACAATGATTGTAACACAAAATATGATCAGAGAGACCCTAAACAAGGGAAATTTTCTGGCAGGACAGATATGCACCCTTCATAATCACTATGTAACAGTCAATTACAGCCAACTATAATAAAGAATAGTCTGAATACAATCTACAGAGCTCCTTAACAAGTAACAAGAGCTTTAAAACCCTTCTCCAATGTTCATCATACTTTATGAATGACTGAATCTCATTTAAATAGCGACACTCACTGATTGGATTTGCTTGTAGATGAGCAGCTTAAAAAATTCTATTGTCAAGTTATTTTGTGCCTACACATTGAAAAACAAAATATGATTAGTGTTAGGATAAAAGATAAACATTATAACAAAATTTAAGAAACTATGTTAAAACATTTGATGATAGATTATAAAGTGATCCAAAATCTGGGAAAAAAGTCAGAATCAAATTCAGAAGCTAAAACTTATGCAATAAAAATTCCCTTAACTATTTTGAAGAATCTTGACAAAAAATTCAAATCTGAAATTCAAAACTGTCAAAGCACAAGAACCCACAAAACAAAACATCTTCCAATACTCCTTTTCTACAACCAGTTAGTCCAGATAACACAATGCCTATCAGTCACAAAATATTCAATTACATCTTACTAGTTTTTCTCTATGGTTTACAGAGTCATGTGAAATTGGTTTGAATTGGACTAGATAGTAGAACTCACGACAAACATGTGTTCCCATAATGAATTGAAATTATTCAAACCAAAAGGAAGTACAAAAGGGTTCTAAACTTAGTTTCGAGAGCACATTTATTCTCAAAGTTTACACTATTTATATATACAAATGCAGTTTAGCTACCTTTAATATTACAGCTGCAAGAGAGCAATGCTTTGCATCTCAGTGGACATTTTATCATATAATTGTTGTGATAACATTCATATTCAGAGTAATTGTTAGGATAGAGGTCTCTTGCAACAAAACTCAATTTTAAGTTTTAACAAAGGGACTTGATAATTCTTATGCAGTTCCCAACAATTGCAATATATTACCATCACCCATAAATAAGAATTATCAAAAAATGACCATGGTCATCTATGTTAATCAACACTGTTCCAAAATATGGTCATCCTTGAGTGTAGGCGAATAAAAATGTGTTCCAAACACTGTAAATTTACATAGAAAGATTGGTGTAGTAGAGGTTAAACTGGGTTGCACTCCATGGCCATACCATAAGAAATATCAAAGGTATAGAAGAGTGAATTGTATTTTTGGAAGGTATATCTTATTTTCCAAAATATTTCTTGACGCTTTGTTGTAGACATGATATGAAAATGAAGTAGAAGCAACAAGAAAATGTCTTTGGACTGAGTTTTGTTTCATCAATCAGAATTCAATCATACCAATACTGGATCAAATTGGTTTACCAGTGGTAGAGAATCCAGCACCCCTCCTTCATCTAGATGTAACAGAACAAGGAAGCTACATGGCAACACACGTGGAGGCCCTAGAGAAGACTCTTCAGCTATAATCAAGATGATTGTGAACAATTCAATCACATGCAGAAAGATGGTACACAAAATAAGGTCAATCAGATTGGAACAGAGCAGTCAAAGTCTCAACATAATCACTTTGAGAATAGGTATTTCCCTGAACCATATTTTGTTCCCTACAAATTAAAACACATTAATGGCTCCCAAAGAACCCATCCCTATTGTAGGGACGACACCTAATATAAAAGTGGGTAGTTCTGTGATTTTCAACTACCGAGGGCACTCTACAATTGGGATGGTAGAAAACAAAAAATTGTGAGTGCTTGCAATGGAGGAAATTGGGTCGCTAAAACCATGAAACTTGAAGGATTGGATGAAGTAGCATGTCAGATTGATGATGATGGTAGTACCAATTTTGATAGAAAAGCACATAAACCTAGTACAATTTCTGATGAGCAGTGGAGGGTACTGAGAACTATCTCTTAGGGGAAGTCTGTGTTTGTGACCGGATGTGTGGGCATTGGTAAGAGTTACTTGCTTAAGTTTGCAGTAAGGGTACTTGTTGAATTGAATGGTGCTTCAGCTATTTTTGTGACTGCATCAAGTGGGATTGCTGCTTGTGAATTTAAGGGTAGAACATTGCATTTTTTTGCTAGGGTCAAGCTAGGGTTGGAACCTGCAAAATTTTTGGTATGGAGTGTTAGGAATAGGAACAACCTAGAGGCGTCCTGACATTTTTCACCTAGTGACAAAAGGGGGAAAAGTTAAAGAACAAAAAGCTGGATTCCGAAAGAATTTCGGCCAAATTTTACACCATAACCCCAAAAGCTACTGTGCAGCATAGACAATTTTAAGATACAAAAGAGCTTTTTAAAAGTAAAATAGGTTTTTAATTAATTTTTCAAAAAATTCAACAATAAATCCTAGAAAATACTTCAGGTTCTATCAATTTTTCTAAACAGAAGAGAAAATCACGGAAAAACATGAGAGTTTTGATCAATTTTTTGAATGTTATTAAGTTGAAACTATCATGCATTATTTGCACATATCCTGTGTGCTGATGCGAAAGCAGTGTATGCAGAAAGGCAGAGATGATGTAAAGGATGGATCTGAAAGACTCTTTCCTGAATGTAACAGGTTTTCATTCATCACTGATCATTTTGGAGCAACAAAAGTGAATTTAATTTCACCATTTGTTAAACAATTATAATCAATTTAATGCAAATTCAAACCATCACTTATATTAAAAAAATTTAAAGACAAATATAATTAAATATACATGTCACTGCCCTGTGTGAATGAACTCCTTCACTACCATTTACAATTCAAAAGCCACTGCAACATACTGGTCTCTAAATTAAACATTTAAACTAATAAACCATATTAGCAAAGTCCCATATGATTGCAGCCACAGTTTTTCCAAAAGTAATGAACAATAATTATACAAAGTTACATGACTTATAATCAGTTTTTTCCCGGTATAAATCACCTGCATCATCATTAGCCAGGCGACCCATGTTGGAAAGGTGGGTGATCTGAGTGGGGAGGACTATGATTTCACTGAAATCACCATTGACAGCCCACCCGAAGGGTGCCTTCCCATTTTTGTGTTGACAGAGGCGGACGAGACCGAATGCCCTTCTCCGAATGCCATATCTTTGACATTCACCCTAACGATGTCCTTGCTCTGCCTTACTCTTCGTGTACCACGCGTCTCCCCAAGGGCTTAGAGTTGACATATGGAAATGTCCAAAAGAATATAATCAGACAATGCAGGTAAGGATGCGTAGGAAATCAGATTTGATTTCGATAGATTTTCTCAGCTTTCTATCTCAGCTTTGTGGCATGAGACAATATCCCGGCTGAAAGCTCACCCTAAATAAACCCTATCGGCTAAATTATACTTCTTAACATAAACTTATTAAATTCAATTTTTATGAAATTACACTCACATGCTTTTGTGCCACATTGCTTCTTTGAGTGACTTCTACTTACAAAACACATATGAGCCCACCAAATTTACAAACGATGTTACTTTATTCATTCATTACAATGTGGTTTCTTGGAAAGTGTTGAGGATGAAACTCCACTAGTGTGCTATAGTGACATGTGGCAATCATGTGAGCTGGACCAGGATAATGACATGACCCTTGAAGATAATATGTGAGTGATTTGGCACCAAGTCCCTATTTCTCATTGCAACACAAAGTTTCTTTGAAGCATAATTTATCTAAGTCTGGTCCTTCCAAAACTGTACTGGTGCACCTTTTTCTGATGCATGGTGGCAAAAATGATTAGTCTTGCTAGAATATGTGGGGTCATCCCCATATCTCAAGTCATATTTATAGGTGGTGGCAAATTATTAGAGGGTGAATTCCCTTCATAGTGAAACTTCACTTATGCTTAAATTTTCAAAGATGTGCTTATGTGCGAGCACAAAACATGTCCTCCAGAGTGTACAAACTAGAAAACAACTTTGTTCCTCTATGCTGGGCCTACTTATCCAAATGTCATTTTCTTATTTAGTGCATATCTCCTTCATAGAGAAACTTCACCAATGGGATTTTAAATGTTTTTGCACTAGATGACATGCGATGTCCTAGCTGTCAATTCTCACACAATCATCAAGATCAATGGTCCATGTTTAAACTTGACAATGACTAGTGAGAGATGATTTGTTTTGCTCATATGAGCCATTACTAAAAAGTGATGAAAAAGAAATTAAATTCATTTTTTTTTTATTGGAAAAAATTATCAAAAGGAGATTAACATCACAGTTGTTGCAAAACAGCAACAGTAAAAAACAAACAGCAACAAGGATATTACAAATGAGCAACTACAAGGTTATTACAAAGGAGCAGTACCAGCAACAAAAATTGCACCACATGAAAAAATTGAGTTGTTTGACAAGATTTCAGATGTTACAATTTTGAGCGTGGATAATGGGGGTCAACAAGTTTTGTCTTTACCAATAGTTCGAGGTCACATGATTCTCCAACAACTCTAATTAAATTTTTGGCTCCAAAATGTAAAGGGAAATTTTATTGTAATGGGTTATTATACCCATTCCATTTCATTAATAATTTGGTTTTCAAATGTAACTCATGACACATTTGAATTGGCTCATGAGCTTGTAAACTCTCTTAGTATTCTAAAGGGAGTTTGAGCCTCTAGGAAATGTAATTTTGGGTGGGATGCTTAGTTTATAGTATCTCTTAGGATATGTTGTTAAGGTATATAAATAATTCTCTATAATAACAATGCATATTTTGATTGAGTTATATATGAAAACATGCTTCAATGTGTTATCATCTCCAACTCTGTAATGCAATTTTTCTTTTGAATAAAATTATCAAGCATTATTGGGATCTTCATTGAAAACTTCTTGCATTGTATATTTTTATTGATAGATTTTGTTTAATGTATGGAGTAATTTCTTTCATTAAAATTTAGAGGATATTATTGTTAAAAATGGATAATTAAGTAGGATCACATTGTTAGTCCTTCGTAGGTCATGCTATTGAAAGGTAATAGTATTTAATTGGCTACTAAAATATGTTAGGTTGATGTGAGGAAATATTTATATGAATCAAGGACTTTGTAGCCCTAAATAGGCACCGATTTGATTGAAATATTGTTTCTTTGTAATGGAGTTAATTTGTACCCCTCACAAATTCCCCATTTGCATCCCCTCACCTTAGAAAAATTAAATCTGACAATGCATTTCTACTTCATCCACTCACTCTCTACCCACTTGGTGAATGTCTATAGTGTCGGTGGGGGAATCTTTGTTGGGGACGCTAGTGCGGCGCACTTCCATCCTAATAGGATTCCCACCTTTGGAATCTGTCGAGGCATTACACTTCTACATTGGTGATGAAGAGTAACGCCCCTACACCCTTGACCGACCTCGAAGAGATCTTTTGGGCTGCTATTCACTTCAAAACATTCATTCTTCATTCCATTGGATTCTCTACATCCTTCTACACACTTCTTCATGCTTCAAACTTTGGCTTGATGTTTTTGAATTCTCTACACACTTCTTGATCAAACTTCACTTCTTGTTGCACTTTTTCCACCATTGGAGTTGTGACTTGGTTTCTTGCGATACTACTTCTTCATTGTTGCGGCAATGCCGACTTTGCCAAGCTTTCATCTTCCTCCACGTGCTTGAGGGAATCTTGATTAGGAATGTGATATTGTTTATTTCTCCATTTCCACAACATTGTCATTTGGTTTACGTAGCAAAGTGTTGTTGTCATTGCTTGGTATTTCTTCCATTAATTTCCTTATCATATTTTCTATCTCGTGGCTATTATGGTTGTCCGTGGAGGTGGGAGCACCAAAATGGGGGTTTGACTGTGGAAAGCCTTGAAATAGGCCCAACATTTTTCCCCATTCTGCTGTCTATAGGTTTTACGTTCATGTGGAGCTTGCGAGA